>BQNB010109992.1:0-22641 GCA_026074375.1 Tanacetum coccineum
GATTTGTTTTAAAATCTCCTCACACAACAAGCACATTTTGTTTTGTCTCTATAAAGAAACACAGTAGAAAGAAGTCCAGAGAGGGAAGACTTCGGCTATAAAAGAGCCTTTTGTAAGCCTTTGAGGATGTTAGAATCTAGTTAGTTTTTTAGAATATCTTAGTTTAATTTTCAGTTTTTAAAAATCATTTACAGCTTTTACTTTCAGCTTTGTAACACTTTCAAGTTTTAATGCAAATTTGAGTTTTAAGTCAATTTACAATTCCAAGTGCTAAGTTTCTCAATTATATTGTTTTGTGTTCAAAAAGCTCTCAACACAGCTTACTTATAAGTTGCTTTAATTAAGTACACCTAAAAAGTTAATTAGTTAAGAAAAAATCACAAAAATCACTCTCAAATATACCACAGCTCATTTTATGGATGATAAGCCAGTTCTGGATGGGCTTATGGACTCTCACTAGCTTGTTTTACACAAGCTAAAGCTTGTAGATTTATTGTTTGACCCTGTTTTGAGCAAGGGTTTTGTAAGTCTCTCTTTTTCTTACATTTCTTATTTCCTGCAAAAGTGCTTATAGTGCTTATTTGTTACTTATGTTTACTTATTTATGCTTTATCATAATGTTTAGTGCTTATCTTGCTTAGCTGTTAGTTTAAAAGTAATTTGTGTGACTATCTTAGTTAGTACTGTTAGTTCATTTGATAAAACTGTTAGTTTTGAGTTAACACTGTTAGACTAATTCAGCTCATTTAAGTGCTTATTCTTAATTAAAGTCTGCTTATAAGTGTCTTATTTCGTTAATTGATAACCTGTTTTTAATTAATATAAAAAGAAAAATGGTTTTTGAAAGCTTTCAGGGGTATTTTCAACTAGCAGTACTAACCTGTTGTTAGTACTGCTAGTTCACTTTTGGAGCAGTACTAACTCAACACTAGCAGTACTAACTTCAAGTTAGTACTGTTAGTTAAAACTGTTAGTACTGTTGTTAGTACTGCTAGTGTTTCTCTTGTTTAATTTAGCTTAATTGCTTTTTGAATTTGCTTATTTAGAGTTAGCATAGCTTATTTGGTTTGTCATAAGCTTATTTGAGCTTATTTGTGTCTTAGTGTACAAATTTTAAGTGTTTTCTCCATTTCTAGTTTTATTCTTGTTCCAGCTTATTTTCTTTGTTTATTTTTATGTGAATTTGCTTATCAGTGTTAGTACCCAATCATTCCTTGTCATATTCAAACATCAATCATCAATCGTCTCTCGATTTTCCATTTTAGCCTCGTTGGGACATAACGACTCGAGAACACTCTATACTGCTTCCGGTTTCATTGGTCTCGCGAGATTTCATCCCTTGTTGTGTATTTATATTTATTTCCATTTATTGATATACTTTGGAGGGGTGAGTTCGAGCGAGTCAATGACCCTTGATTCCAAATCCATCCATATAAGCCCTTGGATCAATTCCATGTTTGTCCAACCAATGGTAGAGTGTGGGATTGCCAACGTGACCTGAGTATGGTGTCAGAGAGTAGCCACGTTGGCCTTCTAGAAGAAGTAGAGCGTGTGTGTAGAGAGGATGATTTCCCTTTACCCGTACCCTGTGTAAAATAAGAAGGAAGGGGATGATCTACAGTAAATTTGACCGATGTTTATTCATTTTGACTTTGGATAAGGGGAAATGGCATTGGGGTTTTTATTTCATTTCATGGGCCAGGAATGATAAAAGGTTTATGGATTGGATTTAGATTTTAGACTTGGTATTTTGCAAAAGGCTTAGTGTACTTCAAATATTAATGGGTTGACCCGACCCAAAAAATGGGTACGGGTTGACCCATTAAAAATGAATAGGCTCTCGGCTTCGTTTTTCCCCCGCTCTTTCGATCTTGTGCTCGGTTTTGTCCATTTTGCTTTGTTTTTGTCTATTTTTGATATATCCGTTACCTGCAAGACATAATTCACAAAACATACATATACAATGTATTTTTCATATATTAATGGTTATTTAAGCTCATTTTAATAAAGAAAAATGATATGTGATTAAACACATATCAAAAATCCCCCATACTAAGCTATTGCCATGTCCTCACACAATGTCATAAATACACACTTAGAAAACTAAAAATTTCAACCCCCTTAGACTAATTACCTCGAAAAGTAGCTAAGTGTTCATCTAAGGGGATTAAGAAATCACTAGTTTTGAAAAGCCCTTGTTTTACCATTTTTTATATATATGCATACATTTATTATTATCATCACTTTTTTTTAAATCATAACTTTAAGGATCACGGAATAAGAAACACTAAAAGGATAAATTCATCATTCTTGATTTTTCACGCGTCCCAAACCAAGCTTAAAAACGAAATCATTGTTTAATACAAGTTAAGATGCTAACACTACTCATAAATGCTAATTGTGTACGCATAGCTACTTTCCGCTCCCTTATTCCAAAATCCTCTAAGGGTTTTATTCTTATTGTTGGTGACAAATAAATTAAGTCCTTATTTTGATAAAGTAAACCCGGTTTAGACCATAATTAGTTTGAAATCCTTTCCTAAAGAGATGACATGGTGAGAATAAGGTCCACATTCAGGTTCTAATTTTGCATGATTTAGGGGTTATCATTTTTATTTCATCCGAGACAACTCAACTACGAGTCTAGAGACGGAGGCTTTATTTAGATAACCCCGGAGTCGAAATTTGGCTTTATTAGTATTATTATTGCAACATTATTAAACCCCCCGGTCCTTTAAACAACTGCAACATCGGTATGCGAGCCGACCATGGTCCAGGAGTCTTATTTCGACCTCGGTAATTTCCTGGACCTTTTTGAAGGCTGCAACATTAGGAGCGATCCGACTAGATGCAACAAACTTTTATCAGTCTCGGATTTATTATTTTTACTATGGGCCTTATTTTAAAGACTGCCACATCGGCAGAGAACCGACCAGAGACAGTAAACTTTTATCAGCCCACAATTCTTATTATTATTATTACCTCCACCCTTTAAACGACTTTCACATCAGTATGCGAGCCGACCATGATCCAAAAGTGTTATTTCGGCTTTAGTTTATTACATTTTTATTATTATTTATTGCCAAATTTCAAGTCATGTGGTTTTTTAACTACCTAGACAACGGTAGCGAGCCGTCAGGAATCGGTAGCCTATTTCCTCACAACACTGACAAAACCTCGATGTGTACCTTACTTTCACTAGAAGGAATCTCTACGAAGGAATTTAAACTAAGAATCGTAAAAACCAAAGTAACTTTAATTATTTAACAATTATATAACGTTTATTAAGCTGGTGGGAGGAAAAAGCCACAATTAACATCTATGAGCTCTAAAGAGATCCAACTACTCTACGTTTAGCATCTAACTTATATTCAACTCTATCATTTTTTGTTCTTTGCAAATTTAAAATCTTTACTAAAAAGATCCGCGAATGCTTAGTCTAATAAAAACAAGCTTTGCATATTTAAAATCTATTATGAAAACTTGCAAACTCTTGGCTCTTTTTAAGCTAGAATTCGCGTTTTAAAGCTTCTTGTGTAAAAGACTAGAAAAAGCTTAAATTTATATAGGTTAAGGGGCAAGCTAGAGCACAACATGCTCGATCAAGTCAAAATTTATTCTTATTCTTACCATTGGAGAATCAAAAATTTATTTTATTTTATTTTATTTTATTTATTCTTAAATTTATATAGTGGTAAGTATTCCTGCCTGTCACGCGGGTGACCCGGGTTTAATCCCCGGCAACGGCACCATTTTGATAAACGTCAAACGCGTGTCGTAATAATATATAGTATTTCCCGTTAGAAAAGAAAATTACTTTAGGAAAAGTAATAATCTATCTTCCGAGTGTCGTTTCCACGGCGAGAGAAGAATTGAAATCCATGTAAGTATTTTGTTTGATGCTCGAATATCAAATATTTTTGTTTTTGTTTTAAAACTAATTCACAATATCACTTAACAAGCACAAATAAAACTACTCACTACACATAATGATCAAATAAGCAAAACTAAACATTTTAAACTAAGCTACACTAATAAATTGAAAAAGGATAGAAAATTGGATTGAATTGAAAAGCCGCAAGTAAACGAATACCACCCGATTTATTTAGCTAAAGCAAATAATCAAATTCGGTCTAGCTAAATAAATCCTTAAGCTCCACGCCTCATGAGTTGACCGGTACCAGAAATTCAAAAACAACAACACAAATAAAAACAAATTGTTAACAAAAACAATTTTATAACAATTCAATTCTGTTTCTTAAACAATAAAATCCAATGAGACCCAGTTTGAATTTAACAAACCAAATGTAGCCTACTAGTGAATAATGGCCCAAGTTAATCCAACGTGGCCCAAATGCAAGTCCAAAATTAATTTTTACAATCCAAACGCATCCCAGGTTTAACAATTAGGAATTACTATAACAAGATTTTAACAAAACGAATAAGCGACAACAATTAAGCTTAAGCAAAACTTATCCCATAAGCAAACAATTCTACAACTACAAATTAAAGAGTAATATGAAAAGATCAATTTTAACCTCAACAAATAAGCACTTAAGCAAACTAAACTTTAAGCATAAAGAGATCTAAACCAAGAATAAGCTATCGAAAATAAGCACCTAAGATCAATATTCAAACAAAAACTTTAATAAGCTATGATAATCTAGACCAAATAAGCAACACGATTTAGGTAACAAGCTACTAATATATCAACTTATTTTTACAAGCAACGATAAGCAATCAAACGAATAATTTAATAAGATAAAGAACTAAGCAATCTAATAACTATCATCTAAATCAAAACAGAAATAAGCCATAATAAACATAATTGGAAACATCTATAAGCTAACACAAGGAAGATTAAGCTCTATTCAATCTAATAAGCAATTAAACTACATGAAAATTTGATTCACACCATATAAGCTCATATGAACTCGAATAAGCTATTAAGAAGCTTATTATATCCAATAATATGAGCTTCTAATAAAACTAAAACAATATAAGAACAACATTAAGCTAAATCTGAGCATATTCGAGCTTATTATCCAAAAAGATCTTAAAAACTTAAAAGATTGAATCGAATGAGCTTAGAAAGCTTATATGAGTCGTTCTTTAAACTTTTAAGGAATTTTGAAAATAATAAGCTGAGAAAATAAGCACGAGAAATCAGCTTATTCAATAAACTTTCACATGAAGAAGAAAAAGAAAACGAATAAGCTTGATTAATAAGAAACCATGAAATACAAAAAGCTCAAACCATTTTTATTACAAAATCTTAATAAAATTTTGAATTAAACGAGTACAATAAGCTCAAAAATTCAAAATAAGCTAATCCTAAATGAAAATAAGCTAAAGATAAGAAAATGTAAAGCTATACTAAAATTTCCTAATGAATAAAGTATAAGGGAGCGAGTGGTTTATATAGGGGTGTGAGGGGTTGAAACTGTAAATTTTGATCTAATCATTTGTGTCTTGACATGCCAATCATTGCATTGGATTTTGCCACCTCGGACAATCAAACGTGGCATGACCAATTAGATGAAGACATATGTAGCTTACTTTGTACGCTTCAATTTCACGCAATCTTCCTTTCTAACAGATATAACAATTTTGAGGAGAGTTGATTTGCCACGTGGCGTTGCCTTATTCGTCTGAACCAATTTAGTGGAGGCTCACGTGCACTGGTTGGATTTAATTTCACTGCACGTGCGATGATATCATGCCTACGTCATATGCTTATAATTCAGATTTAAATCATTGTTGGGCTATTCTTTGGGCTTTAGTTGAGCTTAGGCTGGTTCGGCCTATAAAATGGGTTACGGGCTGGCCCAATAAAATCTGATTCCTTGCTCTTTCCAATGGCATGCTCGGGGACGTTTCACGACTTTGTCTTGATTTTGATTATTAAGCACTCTTGATCAAAACGAACCCGTATATACCCGTTTTTGCACCGTTTTCAATCCATTTTACCTGCAAGACATAAATATACCAAACAAGCATATATGCGTGATAATTATCCATATTTTAGCATTTTTAGTCTGATTAATAGTGTTTTACGAGGTTATAAGGATGTGTGTTTTAGCACACATCACACATCACTATACAACAACTCCAAAAGTTTGTAAAGTTATTCTTAGAAAATACTTATAAATGAACAATATTTGCTCGCCAGACAAAATATAGTCACGGGGTACCCTCCGTCGGATTGCGCAAATACCATGCTAGTATTTTATTAAGCATTTTTGAAACTTTGTACATTTTTAAAGTTGTTATATGCAAGGGTGGGGTGTAAGGAAACAATATATGTATAGTTGAAAGGAAAGTACACGATAAAAGACATAATAATAAAGTAGGGCATAGTATCTTTTCGGCCATGACATAAAACCATTCTTTCTTCCTCTTCTTCTTGTTTCATGTCTATCACAGACAAACCCTAATTTAATGCAACTTTATCATAATCTAATCAATGGTTGCACGAAAGCTAATTCGAGACTCAATTCTCGCTAACAGACCTCTTTATCGGAGAATATTCGCTTGTAATCTGTTGAAAAAAGATACATTTCTTCTATTATTAACCACTTAACTATGAATTTACAAATGACGTATTTGTTATAATTTAATCTAAGCCTAATACTACAAATAAAATATAATTGTCACAATGTGGTACAACTATAATTGAAAAAGACGAGTACGTGTTTCATTACTTCATAGAATAACTTTATATATATGTGAAACGTCGATAAGGTTACGTATATATGTAAATAATTTTTGTTAAAATTAATTATGAGCAAAAGGAGAGTTTTTATGGTGCAACATTTAAATCTGTTGCATATAAATCGACAAGAAAATCATTTACGCACACAGATTAACACTATCAGATTTTGTTAAAAAATATACATTGTCGTCGCTATACAACAACTCCACAAGTTCGTAAAGTTATTGTTAGAAAATACTGATAAATGAACAACATTTGCTCGCTAGACAAAATATAGTCACGGGTACACGCCGTCGGATTGCGCAAATACCAGGCTAGTATTTTATTAAGCATTTTTGAAAGTTTGTACATTTTAAAAGTTGTTATAAGCAAGGGAGGTGTGTAAGGAAACAATATATGTATAGCTGAAGGGAAAGTACACAATAAAAGACATAATAATAAAATAGGGCATAATATCTTTTCGGCTACGACATAAACCATTTCTTTCTTCTTCTTCTTCTTGTTTCATGTGTATCACATACAAACCCTAAATTAAAGAAACTCTATCATAATCCAATCAATGGTTCCACGAAAGCAAATTCGAGAGTCAATTCTCGCTAACAAACCTCTTTATCAAAGAATATTCGCTTGTAATCCGTTGAAAAAAAAGCAACATGGACTGAATTGGTTCACAGTTTTGAAGGTCCCTCAGATACAAAAGAAAATAGGATCATGGATCTAAAACTTGAGTATCAAACTTTCATGGCCAAACCAACTAAAAGTCTCTCACAAACCTACACCCATTATAAGACCATGCTAAATGAGCTTGCTAATGATGGTGTTTACCTCTCTAAACATGAAATAAAAATTAGTTTTATAAATAGTCTCCTTGAGAAGTGGCTAACCTTCTCTCAGGGACTGAGGAATGCCAATCATACTCAGACTCTTGACCTAGCTGATATCTATGGAAGGTTTGTCTATGAGGACAACCTAATCCAAAGAAGGTATTCAGAAACCAAAGGGCCCTCATAACTACTCCCTCAAAATCTGCTATTTCTACTGCTTTCTTTTCTAACAATGTCATTCAGGATTACCAAGAAAATTCTGAAGATGAAATTGATAAAAGGTCCTAGTGAGGTGTATCTTAAAGACTTAGATATTGAGTTTCATGAAAGAGCCCTTTTGGCAAATTCAAAACGTTTTATAAAATGAAGAAGTAATTTTTCTAGTCTAAAAGCAAATGAGAACACTGAATGTTACAAATGTGGCAAAAAAGGTCATTTTGCAAAAGACTGCTTTTCTAAAACGTTTGAACCTTCTTACAAATCACCGGTGATTGGTTACTCATCAGTGTCAAAAGGCTTTCAACCCATGTTTACTCCAAAACTTATTCAATCTTCTTAAAACTCAATTAGTCAGGCTGAACCAAAAGCTCAAAATGACTACAAGGCTGAGTACAAGAGATTGAAAGCTAAAATTGCACTACTTGAAGCAAATCCTTCATCATCTCATAACCCAAAGACCTTCCAACCAAAGAACAAAGGTTTAGTTGCGGAAACCTTTGGCTAGGATGAGGAAGAAGTCTCTAATGATGAAGACATCACTCAGGTCAAGGTACTGATGGCTCTAGCTGATGATGAGCTCACAGTTGGAAAGAATCATGCTCGCAATGGTGAATGGATTGACATCACCATGAAAAAGGTAAATATTCTTCTCTCTATAGATGAAGATGCTGATTGGCAAAATTACCTCAAATATAACAACATTGATCTTAAATTTGTTGAAGAGCAGAGATTAAACTTAGTTTCTACGTATAAAAAATTATTTTTGAATTAAATAAGTGTAGAGATGAATTATTAATCTTAAAACAAGCTAAGCTTGATTCAGTCACTTTTCAAATTCAAAACACTGAACTTACTAAGTTTAATCATGCTCTTCAAGAACAACTCAAAAAAGAGAAAAAGATCAATAAAAAATGGCTAACTCGCTCAAAAAAGGTTAGTGATATGTGTTTAATCACATATCATTTTTCTTTATTAAAATGAGCTTAAATAACCATTAATATATGAAAATTACATTGTATAAGTGTGTTTTGTGAATTATGTCTTGCAAGTAACGAATATATCAAAAATGGACAAAAACGAAGCAAAATGGACAAAACCAAGCACAAGATCAGAAGAGCGGAGGAAAACAAAGTCGAGAGCCTATTCATTTTTAATGGGCCAACCCATACCCATTTTGTGGGTTGGGTCAACCCATTAATATTTGAAGTACACTAAGCCTTTTGTAAAATTCCAAGTCTAAAATCTAAATCCAATCCATAAACCTTTTATCATTCCTGGCCCATGAAATGAAATAAAAACCCCAATGCCATTTCCCCTTATCTAAAGTCAAAATGAATAAACACTCGGTCAAATTTACTGTAGATAATCCCTTTCCCTCTTATTTTACACAAGGTACGAGTAAAGGGAAATCACCCCCTCCACACACACTCTCTACTTCATCCAGAAGGCCAATGTGGCTATTCTCTGACACCATTGGCAATCCCATGCTCTACCATTGGTTGGACAAACGTGGAATTGATCCAAGGGCTTATATGGATAGATTTAGAATCAAGGGTCATGATGAAAGGCATGAAGACGCTCCGGAAGGCCTAAAAGCTTCATATCATCACTATAAATAGGGATGCAATCACACAGTAGGAAATATATAGCGTAGTGTAGTTTTTAGTAGCTTATTGTTGTAGCTTTAGCTTATTTTCCTGCTAATTTTTAATGTAATTTTCTTTTTAATGTCTTGTAATCTCTTTTCAAGTAATAAAAGTTCATTTGCATTTGAATTGTGTTCTAAATTCTGTTTTAACTTTTATGCAATTATGATTTAAAGGTGTTTAGAATTAAGCTAATAAGCTCAATAAGCTCTCTATTACTAATAAGCTAGTTCTTATTCAATTTAGCTTTCTAAAAGCTAATTGGAATAAGCTTTTCACCTTAAATCCACTCAAAAAGTCATAATAAGCTTTTGGATGATAAGCCAAAATGGGATGGGCTTATGGTGCTTTACCAGCTTGTTTTCAACAAGCTGGAGCTTATAGACAGCTCATTTGAGCAATTTAGATCTTTGTTTGAGCTGGGATCAAGGTACACTCTCTTTTACTATTTTCTAGCTTATTTCCCATTTAGCTTATTGCCTGCTTATTCCTGCTTATAATCTGCTTATTTGTGTTAATTTAGTCTCTAGTTAGCTTATTGCATTTAGTTTATAGTTCTGTTTAAGCTTGATTTAAGTTTTTAATAAATCTGTCCAATTAGTAGTCTAAAATGCTTTTTAATTTAGCTTATTAAATAGTGCTTATTTCTCTAAGGTTTTTGCTTATTTGTTCTTAATTTTCATAAAAATTAATTTGTTTTTGCATTTCATAGTTTAACTTGATCTGTTTTAGTGTAAAAATAAAAATTCAAAAGTTAAAGGGGTGTTTGGGTTAAGGAATTCAAGTATGGCAAAAGGTAGTGCATGTCATCTTTGGTTATTATACTGATTTTAATAAGCTCAAATAAAGTCTAAATGTTGGTTTTAACAAGTTTTAGCAAATTTTTGTTAAGTTTAAACTTTGTTTTATCAACATTTCAAGTCTGCTAGTTTAAATGGTATTCAAAAAGCTTAATTGTTCAAATTTATTAAAATCCTATTTGAGGTGTGATTTTTGTGAGCTAAATGAGTTTAATATGCATCAATCTACATCTGTTTTGAGTAGAAGTCTTTGGTTTAGCCTTTTGAGTCATATTGGATAAAAAAATCTGCCAATAGGTGTCAAAGTATTAGTTTGTTCCAAAAAGTGTTCATATTACAGATTCATTAGTGGTGAGATTTAAGCTTTTCTTTGGTTAATCTGATTTCATTTAGCTTATTGTAGTTAATTTTCAATCTGTCTTAAGTTTTTAGTTTGTAGAAATCATTTATGAGTCTTAATTTTAAGCATCAAATAGTCCTTTAATCAAAAAGCCAGAAACAAGTTTGTAGTCTGTCATTTTCATTTGCCATTTTCTTGCTTATTTCTTTAGTCAATTTGCTAATTTCTAGTTTATTTGAGTCATTAGAGTCCAGATCTAAATCAGTTTTTACTTTTTAGCTTATTCTATGTGTTTATGTTGTCTTTAAATCTTAGCTAAAAAAGTAGAAAAAGTCCTTTTAAAACCCCTTTTTGAGTAAATTTGTCTTAATGTTTTTAGTGCTTTTCCACTTTATTTGTTTGCATATTTTTAATCATATATACTTATTAGGTATAGGGTTAAATCTGTATTTAGCTTTTTAGCTTTCTTTTTAGCTTATTGGGTCTTTAAAAAGCCAAACAGTTAGCTTATTTTCTAAATAGTAAGAAAACCAAAAAAGTCATTTCTTTTGTGCTTATTCTAGCTTATTAATAAGTCTGGCAAAAAGTCCCTTTATTAAAGTAGCTTATTATTGCTTTTTATTTAGCTGTTCAAAAAGAAAAAGTAAAAAAATATTTTATAAATAGGGACTGTCACAGGACTCGAATCTGTGACCTCCCTCACACAACACCAATGCCTTAACCAGTCTGCCCTTGGGACCTTTTCATTCTTTCTTTGCATCATTTAATTATTTTACATAGTTTAAGTTTTAGCTTATTTTGCTTATTTGATTTTTAACAGCTTATTGGTAAGAGCTTATTGTCCCGTTTTTCTTTGTAAACTTTAGGAATACCTTCTAGTATTTTTATAAATTTTCTCAAATTTTAGGATTAAGTTTAGTATTTTTAATTTAATTTTTAGTATTATTTAGTTTAAAAAATAGTTTTAAATAGTAAAAAAATTCAAAAAAATATTTTATGTCTTTTAAAAATTAGTTTAAGTCATTTTAGTTAAGAAATTTGCATTTTGAGTTTTTAGAGTTTTAATTTGTCATTTTTAGTTAAATAATTTGTTAATTTTAGTTATTAATTAGTTTTTATTTGTTTTAAATGTCGTTAGATTTTTTAAGTTGCCTTAATTTTCTAGATTAGCGTGCCTTTATGTGGTTTCCTCTTCGCATTAGTAGATTTAGAAAACAAAACTAAAACTTAAATGACAATCAAGCTCGATTTACAACGTGAACGTAGATTTTCATTCAACTCTCACCGAGGAGAACGAAACCCGTATTGATTACTTATTATTCTTTTCTAAGAAATAATTTGTATGATACTTTGCTTATGAATATGTATTATATATATATTATCGGGGGATTTTGGGACTATCAAAATGGTGTCGCTGCCGGGAAGAGGTGTAGCGATTTTTACGGGATTGTTCGTGTTCAAGCCTTGAAGATCCTTTCCCCGGGAAAGTTTTCGTTTTATTTTATATAAAAATGCAAAAATATTTTATACTTCTATTTTTATTTTCTTTTATTTTAATATTGAAAATAACCGTGTTGTCAATTGTTAAATCGGCTCACCTTTAGATTAACAAACTATAAGAGAGGTATAAGGAGGGTCGATCCTACAAACTTCGACATGAAAGGAGAAGGTTTTTTAAAAGCTTTACGCTTACCCGCTCCTCCGCTTCTTTATGCATTTTCTAGAGAGCTACCTTGCACCTTTGACTATCAGTTACCAAAAATATTTTTCTTTCTTTAATTTCTTTTCTTTATGTATTATTTTAAAAATCTATAAATATTCTTCTCTGTCCTCTTATTCGTTTAATACTTATTCTCTCTACCCTCTTATCCGATAATTCTTCAACATGTCTTGGTTTTTGAGGTGCTCGTGGTGTGGAGGTCCGTTTAACGGTGGAAATTGTCAGCAATGTACCAATGTGAGTTTTGGAGACAAGTTTGTCCATAACCCCGATCCCATTTCAAATGATGAAACACCCGATTTCCACCTTCACAGCCCCAAACATCTTCGTTCGACCAATTTCATTGTTTTGGGTGTGGAGATCCGTTAGAATATGGTGAACGTTGTCAACAATGTACTTGCAAGTGGTGTGGATATAATCTTAGAGGCGGATTTTGTTTGTTTTGCGCTTCAAGAGATGGAAATTGATCCATTGATGCTGCTAATCCGAACTCTTTCAATGATCCTCCAAACATTTTCACTCACCCTCCACAACCCCAGAACGAATCATACTCGTGTAAATTATGTGGGAACGACGCTCATTATGGTTATGATTGTCCACCACGGGTGCCGCTTGTCTATGAGCATGAACCGGGATACGATAATTATTATCCACAAATTTCACCGAGTTTTCAACAACAATATCTTAATTGTGAAAAATGTGGGGGTACTCATGAAGATTATCAATGTCAACCGTGGCATCAAAACTACCCTGAGCTTAATCTTTGCTATAATTCTAACTATTCTAGTTTTGACTGACCCTCGCAGTATCCCATCGATCAATCACCTCCTCAAGAAATGAGTATCCAAGATATAGAGGTTCAAAAGCAGCAGTATTTAGAGGAAATGCGAAGTATGATTAATCAAATTCAGATTGAAGATTATCATAATAAGAGAATAGATATTCATTATAGAAGGGAATGTGAAATTAAGATTGATGAGCTTAAGGATAATTTCAATAAAATAAGTATTGAAATGTAGAAAAAGGAGAAAGAGCTTCGGCAACAAGAGCAGGCGGCTAATGTTAGTACTTATACTGCCGAGCCTTCGCGATGTTTCAATTCTATTTACGACGATGATGACGAGGAGAGTACTATTCCTTTGAATGAAATTACTTCTCAAATTCCTCCGTCTATTGCAATCACACCCGTCTTACCGAATATGGAGCCTAAGGACTCTTTCATCATGGGGAATGAGCATCTTAACACTATTCCTGAAAAGGAATCGGACAAATTCATAAAATCTAGTGTTGAGGATCTTGTTCCAATCCCAAGTGAGTCCGAGGATACGTCCGACAATGACATTCGCATAATGATCATGTCTGAGGAGGATGTTCCGAAGGAAAATTTTAAAATATATTTGAACCCTCTTTTTGAATTTGATGACGAGTACATCTCTAGTGACGTAAATCCTATTTTTAATGAGATATTAAAGGACATCGAGAGTGAGAACTCCTATGTTTCTAAACTTGATGAGCCGGATTTGCTAGTCACACCTCTTTCCAAGCTTAATGAGTATGAGTGTTTTGACCCGGGAGGTGATTTCCTTTTGGAAGAAATCAAGGCTTGTCCTACAAGTGATTCAATTCCACCAAAAATTGATGATGCCGACTTTGACTCAGAGGGAGACATTCTTCTACTTGAGAAGTTATTAAATGATGATCCATCATCTCCTCTCCCCCCGAAAGAACTTAATTTTGCAGAACTTAAACTAATAAAATCTGATGTTTCTACGGATTTTAAGGACGATTATTATGACTCAGACGGAGACATAATCTATCTTGAGAGTTTGCTTATTAAGGATACTATTCTTAATCTCCCTCCCGAGGTGTTTTTAGATCGTGACCCAAGAAGCTTAGAAGATGAACCTGATAAAGATGATTTGAAGAATATTATCAAAGTTTTTGACCTCGAGATTCAAGAGAAAATTATTTCTCCAACATATGTGAGATCATCCTTTGAGGATCACCATTATCTTTCCCTCACATATGTTATCCGAATCTGTCTTCCTTATCTTACTTATTCTATGGATTCTTCTTTTCTTCTCTCCTCCGGGAGTGAAGATACCATTTTTGACCCCGGCATCTCCATTTTTAGTTTCTATTCTCTAGAGCTAACGGTATCTCATCGGAGTGGAACTTTCATGTGCTTCAATGTTTATCTAAACATCTTGAATGGAAGTCCGATGGAGATTTGCTCTTCCACATGTTTCATCCCTAATATCACGATGATATGGGGAGAGTTAAGCTAGAGACTCGCACAAAAACAAACGTTTCTCGGGAGGCAACCTGTGTTTCTATCTTATTTTTCTATTTTCTAATAAGTGTGACGTGAGGAGGCTCGCCTCTTCATTTCTCGTGTTTCGTGGTTTGTGTTTTATGTCCATGATTGCCCGGATTATGAAGACTCTCGTGGTCGTGGTTTTGTCCATCGTTTACTCGAGCTTCAATCCTTAGCATGCTTATATATGGGAATCCAATATCCTATATCTTATTAATTAATTGTTTATCTATTAGCAACGGCTTTAGATATATGAAGAGACCCTTTTAAACATTAAGGACAATGTTTAGTTCTAGCATGGGGGGGGGGGGGATCTTTCGATTTGATCTTACTTGCATTTGCCTTATCTTCACGTAACCCTGTTTTGCCACCAAAAATATATGATTTTATGCCAAAATTTAAAAAATTTCAAAAATAAAATAAGTGTTTTGACACGAATTTTTGATTCTCCAATGGTAAGAATAAGAATAAATTTTGACTTGATCGAGCATGTTGCGCTCTAGCTTGCCCCTTAACCTATATAAATTTAAGCTTTTGCTAGTCTTTTATACAAGAAGCTTTAAAACGCGAATTATAGCTTGAAAAGAGCCAAGAGTTTGCAAATGCAAAGCTTGTTTTTATTAGACTAAGCATTTGCGGATCTTTTTAGTAAAGATTTTTAATTTAGGAAGAACAAAAAATGATAGAGTTGAATATAGATGCTAAACGTAGAGTAGTTGGATCTCTTTAGAGCTCATAGAGGTTAATTGTGGCTTTTTGCTCCCACCAGCTTAATAAACGTTATATAATTGTTAAATAATTAAAGTTACTTGGGTTTTTGTGATTCTTAGTTTAAATCCCTTCGTAGAGATTCCTTCTGGTGAAAGTAAGGTACACATCGAGGTTTTGTCAGTGTTATGGGGAAATAGGCTACCGATTCCTGACGGCTCGCTACCGTTGTCTAGGTAGTTAAAAGACTACATGACTTGAAATTTGGCTATAAATAGTAATAATAATGTAATAAACCAAATCCAAAATAAGACTTCTGGATCATGGTCGGCTCGCATACCGATGTGACAGTCATTTAAAGGGTAGAGGTAATAATAATAATAATAATAAGAACTGTGGGCTGATGAAAGTTTACTATCTCTGGTCGGTTCGCTGCCGATGTGGCAGTCTTCAAAAGAAGACCCATAGTAAGAATAGTAAATCCGAGACTGATAAAAGTTTGCTGCATCTGGTCGGTTCGCTCCTGATGAGCCTTCAAAAAGGTCAAGGAAATTATAAAGGTCGAAATAAGACTCATGGACCATGGTCGGTTCGCATACTGATGTGGCAGTTATTTAAAGGACCGACGGGGTTTAATAATGTTGCAATAATAATAATAATAAAGCCAAATTTTGACCCCGGGGTTATCTAAATAAAGCCTCCGTCTCTAGACTCATAGTTGAGTTGTTTCGGATGAAATAAAAAGGATAACCCCTAAATCATGCAAAATTAGAACCTTAATGTAGACCTTATTCTCACCATATCGTCTCTTTAGGAAAAGATTTCAAACTAATTATGGTCTAAACCGTGTTTACTTTATCAAAATAAGGACTTAATTTATTTGTCACCAACAATAAGAATAAAACCCTTAGAGGATTTAGGAATAAGGGAGCGGAAAGTAGCTATGCGTACACAATTAGCATTTATGAGTAGTGTTAGCATCTTAACTTGTATTAAACAATGATTTCATTTTTAAGCTTGGTTTGGGGTGGGTGAAAAATCGAGAACGATGAATTTATCCTTTTAGTGTTTCTTATTCAGTGATCCTTAAAGTTATGATTTAAAAAAAAGTGATGATATTAATAAATGTATGCATATATATATAAAAATGGTAAAACAATGGCTTTTCAAAACTAGTAATTTCTTAATCCCCTTAGATGAACACTTAGCTACTTTTTGAGGTAATTATTATAAGAGGGTTGAAATTTTTGGTTTTCTAAGTGTGTATTTATGACATTGCGTGAGGACACGACAATAGCTTAGTATGGGAGATTTTTGAAATGTGTTTAATCACATATTATTTTTCTTTATTAAAATGAACTTAAATAACCATTAATATATGAAAAATACATTGTATATGTGTGTTTTGTGAATTATGTCTTGCAGGTAACGGATATATCAAAAATGGACAAAAATGAAGCAAAATGGACAAAACCGAGCACGAGATCGGAAGAGCAGGGGAAAAACGAAGCTGAGAGCCAATTCATTTTTAATGGGCCAACCCATACCTGTTTTGTGGGTCGGGTCAACCCATTAATATTTGAAGTACACTAAGCCTTTTGTAAAATACCAAGTCCAAAATCTAAATCCAATCCATAAACCTTTTATCATTCCTGGCCCATGAAATGAAATAAAAAGCCCAATGCCATTTCCCCTTATCCAAAGTCAAAATGAATAAACACTCGGTCAAATTTACTGTAGATCATCCCCTTCCCTCTTATTTTACACAGGGTACGGGGTAAAGGGAAATCACCCTCTCTACACACACACTCTACTTTTTCTAGAAGGCCAACGTGGCTACTCTCTGACACCATACTTAGGCCACGTTTGCAATCCCACGCTCTACCATTGGTTGGAAAAACGTGGAATTGATCCAAGGGCTTATATGGATGGATTTGGAATCAAGGGTCATGATGAAAGGCTTGAAGACACTCCTCAAGGCCTAGAAGCTTCATATCATCACTATAAAAAGGAATGCATTCACTATAGTGTAACACCCCCAAAATGGGTCGCAGCGGAATAAGGATCCGGGGCATGTTACTTCAAGATCAACCCAGCACAAGGATATATATAGAACGACACAAAAGTTGTTTAGATTGAGACATTGGATTTAAATAAAGATATATTACAAAAGCATTATAGCTTTAACTTTTCTTTTGTTTAATATTACAAAAAGATGACTAGATACCCAAAACGTGATGTCACATAAATCTTTAACACTGCATTTAGTTTTCCAAAATATAATCCAATGCATCCTTGGCAACCTCGGTGCCTATTGGACCTCCTGAAAACATTGGCTTAAACGTCAACAAAAAATGTTGAGAATCATAAGTTTTATGGATTTAATTATTCAGACCGCAAGACTTTCCTGTGATGTTACAACATATGCCCAACAATCACAAAATCAGAATACGGGTGCAACTAAACTCATGACACTGAAGCTCAACCTATATTTTTGCTATTTTAGCATTATTTGCCCCTAACAGATGTTTGTAACCCGCAACAACCAAGTCCGACATGGTCAACGTTCGTGGTCCCGGTGATACTAATCACCCAAACCGGGAGGTTAAATTCCAAGAGAAGTATTTATAACATTCGCGCTCACAATAATGCAATTAACAACTACATTTATGCCAATGAACAGTTCATGATAATGGGTCTCAGGAAGGTTATCGCTACTTAGGCAAACACCAAAATCAATATACTTTCAACACTTACTCCAATTTTATAAAACAAAGGCAGTTCTTACCCTAACATTGGATTTAAATAAAAGACATATTACAAAAGCTTATAGCTTTACTTGTTCCTTGTTTCATATTACAAAAGACAACATAGATTTCCCAAAACGTCAAGCAAGATGATAAATGCAACCTATTTAAATTAAGGTCGTATAAGTACAGAGTACTTTAATTAATAACATTGAATATAATCTTATAGTTGTTACATCGTACTATCGTTCGGGCTATCATAATTAAAGAGGTCATGACATGACATACGAGGAGTTAGGACACTTTAAATCGTAAATCCAACAACTCGTCGATACGCCATCCGAAGAGGCCTCATTATGAAACTCCCTAGTAATATAGCACTTTGATAACCACTCAATATTCTATATAGCATAATCACCGACTAATCGTTTTAGTAAAATAATATTTATAAAGTGAAAATGTTTATAAATATACTTTTCGTAAAAATGACCTAATTTGGTCGTTTTAAGCCCGTTGCTCGCGTTTCTTACGTCCACGTCTTCGTAGTAAGACGAGCGATCAAAATATTACATTTTTAAGTTTTTAAGATTCTGTGATGAATAGTAAAATTACTGTTCACAACAGCTCGTTTGTCGTTTTAGGGTTTTAATTAGCGTAAACTTGTAATCGTAATAACTTATTCGTTTTAATCCCGATTTTAGTGATTCCTTCGAGTACGTTTTTGTTATTAAAAGAGGTATTATATTTTATAAAGTTGGGTCCGCTGATGAATAGTACTTTTACTGTTCATAGTTTATAAAATTACTTTTATAAACTTTAATTATCGAAAATGTCGTAGTTTATTCGTTATAGTTCCGTTTTTAGCGATTCTTTCGAGTACGATCTCGTAATTAAAAGTTATATCATATATTAGATGTTTTAAAAATATTAGTTGCTGTAATGAATAGTAAATTTTATAAAAATAGTTTTATAAAAGTATTAACTATCTTAAACTTGTAAATGGCGTATCTTCTTCGTTATTAATCGGTTTTTTGAGTTCTTTATGACCCATCGATCCTTGTGACATGTAGTATTTTATAAAATCATAAAACATATATGTAATTTTCGAATTACAAACAGCCCCTAAGATATTATTTTCCAAAATGTGTTTAAAACTTGTTTTATGTATTATTTAATTTAGTAGTTTACTTTAAAAACCTTAATAACTATATGTAACATATGTGATACTTATATTAATGTCCATTAGTCCATATATTTTTCATTTGTCCATGATTAACAAGTTTAACAATTTACTTTCCATTATTTTCATATGTGAAGATTAAGAAATCTTATAAAACCCTAATTTTAACCTAAACATGTTTATACTTAAACCATATGTTAACATACTTTTATTTTCACTTTTCCATGATATATATGACCATATGACATAAGAATAAGTGCATAAAATCATAAACATAAATACATATGACATATGAATAAGTGTCGTAAATTCATAAGCATAAAATATAACTCATTTTACAATATTAGAAGTCCTTAGTGGTGATTTATGGCTATGTATAACATTGTCAATCACATATAAAATCCATAAGAAATATAAAAGTATAAGGATATTATGATAACCTTAAGTTGTATGATGTAAGAGATGAGAAATAAGTTCTAACCACGTGTTTAGATTTCTCAAAACCAAGCTTTACAAGCTTTAACCCCTAGATTCGGTTTCCATAAATAATCCTAATCTTTCTCTTTTCTTCTTAATTAACTTGCAAAATGATTGAAACCAATGCTTGAAAAACACCTTAGTAAACATTAAGTATGTTGTGTTATGATGCTAGTATATATCTTAGAATCTCAAAGTATGGGATTTTGTTGGGTATAGCGCTTTTGAGCGTGAGCTATTTATGTGAAGTGGAAGAGGGTTTTTGTGATTTATTGCTAATGTTTAAGAAAGGAAGAGTGCATGCATGCATTGGGTATTTATAGTAAATATCTAAATAAATTAACTGGTTACATTTAACCCTATGCTTACGGTTAACATGGACAAGTTGATAAAGTTGTAAGAGTAACTTCTCTGTAATTGATCTAGATTATTAGTAAAGTTGAAATGTCTTGGTTACTATATTGAAATTTTCGGCATTATATAAATTATGATATATATATATTTATTTAATATATATTTATAATATTTATTATATATATATACTATATTATACTATATATATAATAATATATATATATATATAAGATGTTATATTTATTAATTTTGAGTATTGGAGTATAATCGGTGGGGTTATGTTTAGGCGTAGTATAGGTTTTAGGGAATTTCCTGAGTATGCCTAAACGGTCATTTTTATCGTGAAACGTAAGCATTTTACGTAGTACAATAAAATTAAGATGAACAAAGTTATTAATTATCCTTCATAATAACATTATTCTCTTGCTTGAGCAAAATACATTTAATCGTTTAATGCCGTTAAGCATTGATTTGACATTATAATTTATGATCCGATTAACTTATTCGTTTACGGTTTAAGAGTAAAACGCGTAAAACCTGATATATTAAATTATTGAATTAACTAATGTCATAATAAATTGATGAAATACATGGTGCTTATATACCTTTGATTGCTCTGCTTTCACCTTAGAAACACGTCAAACACTCTTACTAACATTACGTTGCCTATATGCTCTCTTCATTCCTGGCCAACCAAAACCAATCCCGAATGGTATTAATTAATCTTATCAGCTCCCGGAAAAAGTACAGAATACTTAGTCTTGTGGGCTTCGTCCATAAATATCGGCTATCATTTGTCTCCTATTAATGGAGACCTATCAGACGGTTACATGAAATACAAACGCTCTCAACACTCCTTCTTTTCCATCCTGTTGATTACTAACCCTCCTTCTTTTCCATCTGCTGATCTAACCCATGCAGATTCTCCATAAGTATATTCTCTTGTCTAAGCGCCTCAATTTGGGCTACTTGTATCCTTTCCTTCATTCCTGGTTGGACCGTCATTGCCATGGCCCTCACACGTCTTGGTTTCAACCGTTCCTTCCTACTAAGTGCATCAGCCACAACATTCGCCTTACCAGGATGGTAACGAATCTCGCACTCATAATCACTAAACAACTCAATCCATCTTCTTTGCCGCATGTTCAACTCTTTCTGATCAAAAATGTGTTGAAGACTTTTGTGATCGGTATAGATAACACTCTTAGTACCATACAGATAATGTCTCCAAGTCTTAAGAGCGAACACAACAGCTCCCAGTTCCAAATCATGCGTTGTATAATTCTTCTCATGGATTTTCAGCTGCCTGGATGCATAGGCAATGACTTTGCCTCTTTGCATGAGTACACATCCTAATCCTTGGTTCGATGCATCGCAATAAACCACGAGATCTTCAACTCCATCCGGTAGTGTCAATATTGGTGCATCACACAAGTTATTCTTTAATGTTTGAAACGCATCTTCTTGCTCCACACCCCACACATACTTCTGATTCTTCTGAGTTAACAAGGTAAGAGGTTTAACAATTTTGGAAAAATTTGCAATAAACCGTCGGTAATAACCGGCTAATCCCAAAAATGATCGAATCTCAGAAGGTGTCGTAGGGGTCTTCCAATTCTTTACCGCTTCAATCTTACTAGGATCCACATGTATACCATTTTGATTGACTACGTGACCAAGAAAATGTACCTCTTGCAACCAAAACTCACACTTAGAGAACTTGGCATACAACTTCTCCTTCCTTAACAGTTCCAATATCAACCCCAAATGAACTTCGTGATCCTCCTTCGTCTTAGAATAAATCAAGATATCATCGATAAACACGATAACAAACTTGTCTAAGTACGGTTTACAAACTCGGTTCATCAGGTCCATAAAAATTGTTGGTGCATTAGTTAGCCCAAAAGGCATAACCGTAAACTCAAAATGTCCGTATCTTGTCCGAAACGCCGTCTTAGGTATGTCGTCTTCATGAACACGTAATTGGTGATAACCCGACCGAAGATCTATCTTTGAGAAGTAACGCGCTCCTTGTAGTTGATCGAACAAATCGTCAATCCTTGGAAGAGGATATTGATTCTTCACCGTTAACTTATTTAGCTCTCTATAATCAATACACATTCGTAGCGATCCATCCTTCTTCTTGACGAATAACACTGGCGCTCCCTATGGAGAATAACTAGGTCGTATGAAACCTTTGTCTTGCAACTCTTGCAGTTGTCCAAACAATTCTTGCATCTCCGAAGGCGCTAAACGATATGGAGACTATGCAACCGGCGTTGCTCCAGGAGCTAAATCGATGCGAAACTCAACTTGTCGTTGCAGAGGCAATCCTGACAAGTCTTCAGGAAACACATCATTAAACTCTCGTACTACTGATATGTCGTTTAACTTTGGATCATCTTCCTTCGCACTCTTCAGTGCTTTGGCGATTCCCACAGCTCGTTCTCCACGTACTCTAATGATCCTACCATCTCGTGGTTCCAAAACTCATTCTCCAACTTCTCCATTTCATTACTCGGGCAAAACCCTTCAACCATCAATGCCTTGAAGTCATTCCATGACATAGCCAATGCAGCCACACGACCTCTTGC
>BQNB010109993.1:2627-19072 GCA_026074375.1 Tanacetum coccineum
TAGAAGGATTAGATTGCACCTCTTGAGAATCAATTGCCATGTGACATGTTGCATCATTTCAAGGTTCGTCATCATCTTCACTATCACTCCTAATTACTCTGGAAAATGCTTTGTTGTTGGGATTTGGATAGTTATCGGCGAGGTGATTCTTGTTACCGCAATTATAGCACCCGCATTCACGTCTTGAGCTCTCACCACCTTTAGTCTTTACTTTGCATATGTCGAACTTGTCATGTACCTTGACATCTTTTCGAGATAGTTTTCTAATGTTTTTAGCCACTAAGTTAATTTCTTTATCTTTATCACTTTTGTCATGACATGTACTATTATTACTAGTTTGACCCCTAGTAATATTAGCTTTGAGAGCTAGATATTGGACCTTATCTTTTGTAGTGGTATTGGAAACTACGCCATCATTTTCCAAGATCATTTTATAGACCTTAAGGTTCTAGACTAGCTCGTCAAGAAGCAGTGTAGCCAAGTATGTGGCTTCTTCAATGGCCGTCGCATTGGCTCTCCATTTTAATGGAAGAGCACGAAGAAACTTTCTAACATGATTCTTGCTAGAATAGTCCGGATCTAATGATTTGAGACTAGTCCACCAACAAATAGGCATAGAATCGTGTGAAGCCGCTATCAATAGTTTTTTCTTCATTGGACATTGAGAACTTCTCGTATTCTTGAGTGAGAAGATCAATCTTTCAATTCTTAACTTGTGAATTGCCTTGATGAGTGATGATGAGTGTATGCCAAACCTCCTTGGCGGTTTTACATATGAAGACTCTTTTATACTCTTTACACGGTAGGGCGTTGTAAAGAGTCATCTTGGCTTCATTGTTCTTGCCAAGCTTCTTCTTTTGATCATCTTCAAGAAGTTCATACAATGTTTCCTTCATAAGCTTGGTTTCGGAGTCTTCAACTTCATAATAGAAATCGCCATTTTGGATGACTTGCCATAAGTCAATGTCTTTGGACTTGACGTAAGTCTCAAAGCGGGCTTTCCAAAATTAAAACTCATTAGGTTCTAGAAAAGTTGGTCTTTGCATAGAACACCCTCAACATAGTTCTCTTGATTCATGGATCTTAACTCAACTTGTTCAAAAATAAGAGTTAGGATTTTGAATTTTTGAGATTTTTTTAAAATCATACTTGCCATTAACCTCACATCGCCAAGGTCTTCCCAATAATATATGACACTAATCAATATTGTAGTACTGTATGGGGAGGGGGTAAATATGGTTTTCTTAACTTCTTTGAAGTTTATAAAACTTCAAGTCTCGAAAGAGCCGAGTGGTGTATTAATCTACTTTACAAAGTGAACAATAAGTAGATAGAGAGAAGAAGAGACACCACGATATATACTGGTTCGGGAAGGGGAGATTTAGTCCTTCCGTACGTCCAGTTGCGAATCCACAACACCGATACTATTCCTAGTATAATCCTTATGGTAGACTATAAACCGTATTACAATTTAACTCCACCTACTTTCAACAAAGCTTGACGCTCACACAAAAGAGTTACTACGTACGATATTCCGCCCTCAGAATCTACCCTTAAGAACCCGTGATTCGACTTAGCCTAAAACTCTAGATCCCCAATGATCTAGGCTTGATCCTACGGATACAAGACTTCCCTTAAAACTCGATTGGATAATTAAAAGATAGTTGAACAAAGTCCTAACCTAACCTAGAGACTCGATTCTAATAGAAAGGGTATGAGAAAGAAGACCCTCGACAAAACATACAAGTATGGATTAGGTACTTGTGTGGCTCTCTTGCGGAGATGTGTGTTCTTCAATGAATGGTAGAGGAGAAGATTAAGAACACTTGATGTTTAGACTTAGAGGATTAGAGGAGAGAAAAGAAACGAAAAAATGTTTGCAAGAGGTAAGGAATACAAAGGCCAAAAGGGGGTATTTATAGGCCAAGAACCCAAAAATAGGAAATTCAATTCGCGTGTGGCGCTGGCCATACGCTGACGCGTACCCAGTGCGCCAGACACCCAAAGCCATTTTTTAGGTTCTTGACTTTTTTTATTACCCGCTCTTA
Source organism: Tanacetum coccineum (assembly GCA_026074375.1). Taxonomy (NCBI): domain Eukaryota; kingdom Viridiplantae; phylum Streptophyta; class Magnoliopsida; order Asterales; family Asteraceae; genus Tanacetum; species Tanacetum coccineum. The sequence continues at coordinate 4,676 of BQNB010109993.1, forward strand.
TTAAACCCCCAATTGTACTTTACGCTGTGAACTTTCAATCATTCTTACACTCAAGGTCAACCAACTTAAATAACCATTTGATAAAAGCATTTTGTGAAGTAATAAAAGCATTTTTTTGTCTGATAAATTAAAGAGAAAAGAATTATCAGAAATGGTATTTTAGGTATTCCTCAAATGTGTAACTAGTCTAGTTGAGATCCAACTAAAGATAGAAAGGTCTAGTTAGGAACCAAGAGAATATTCTTAGAATATTCTTTGCTTGGTGAGAAAGGGGGAGAATTTGAAATTTGAATTTCAAATCTTTCAAGCACATGTTGGATAAGAATGAAGGATGGGTTGACAATGAGTTGTCATGATGTGACACATAAGAGCCTCTTGATCTTGTTTAAAATAAAGGGTGAGAATGTGACAAGTACACTTGGATAAGTGGCAAGATCAAGGGTAGAGAGAAGGTTGTGCTTGTTGTGTGAGTGAGAAGAGAGTGTTTGTGAGATAAGTATGTTTGTTTAAGATGAAGCATCAATCCAATGGTTGAGAATAGAATGAGGGAGTTTGGATTGATGAGGTGGCTTGATCAAGGGTAGAGAAGAAAGTGTGTTTGTTGTACTTGTTATATTAGTTTAAAAAGCAATCAAAGGGTTGAGAGAAGAGTGTGTGAACTTGGATTGGTGACATGCCATGATCAAGAGTTAGGATGAGGAAGTATGTGCGTATGTGTAATTTAAATTGTATGGAGAAGAAGATGAATAGTAGATGTGTGGTGGAGAATGTTTTAAAAAGATATAGAAGATATTGGTTGAGAATATAGGAGACATAGAGGTACAACAAGTACAAGAGAAGTACATTGTGTAAGGGAATGTGAGTTGGCATTGTTGAGGATAACGTTTAAGGTTTCTTTGGTGAAGGTTTATGTGAAGAAGGGTGTTTAGGCTTGAAGTGTGTTTAGGAAGATAAGTATGAAGTTGATGGTGTTTAGGAGAAATCAAAGGATTGATTTGGGTTAATAATCACTTTTCCAATAAGAGAGAAAAGAGTGAGCATATGTGATTATGGGGGAAGATGATTAGAGTGTGTGTAGAAGAGATGAAATCACTTGTTGAGTAAGAATGGTAAATAAGTGATTAGATAGAATGGGTTGTAGGAGTGTCTAGAAGAAATGAGGACTTATACATGTGAGAAATACATGTGAGTTTGTAAAAACATTTATATGGAAGTGAGAAAAGTCAAAGTATAATTAACTTTTAAATACAATAAACTCAATTAGTCATTTGGACTTTAATCCATGATAATCAACAATGGATTTGATCACTAGTCATCTTGATGCAAACAAGCTAAGTGCTTTGCGTTGTAAGTAAAGCATATCCCATAATGGGAAAGGATGCGTTTTCGTAAAGTGACATTTGACTTAGTTTCACCAATAAGGGAGTCAAACCCGTAACATGATTAAAATCAATTGTAAATTCGAGAAACAATGGATTTGATCATTAATCATTTTGATGCAAACAAGATAAGTGCTTTGCATCATAGGTAAAGCATATACCGTAATGGGAAAGGATGCATTTACGCAAAGTGGCCTTTGACTTGGTTTGACCAATACGGGAGTAATGCCTGTTATATGATTAAGATCATCGTAAATCCATATGAAGGCAAATGATTACTTTTGCTTGTTGGTATGTTGATCATACTAGGTTTAGAAAGAGGTTTCGGCCTTGGATAGAGGCGTTTGATAAAAGATTTGAGTTGGCATTTTATAGAAAAACGGATGGATTCGTTTTTGCTCATCTCCAAGTGTAAACCTCATTTGGAGTGTTCCCAAATGCTCAAATATCATGTACATACCTTTATTGAAGTTTTCACATGTGTTGGGTAAAAGGAAAGCCGACAATTGCAAAATCCGTAAAATAGACTTCGCGTGTGGCACGCTGGCCGTGCGCTGACGCGTGCCCAACGCGCCAGACATGAAAGTCCGGTTTTACGGATTTTGGCTATCGTTTGTGATTTTACGTTTTGCGAATGTTTATTTGTCATCATTAAAACACAAAGGAGATCTTAGTCAATGTTGCACCAACAACTACCTAAAGAAACAAATGAGGAGGATTTAGCCAAACATGAGTACCATGAACGACAAGACCTAGTTTTTAAGAACAAGGACTTTGAATCTCAAGGAACACCCGAGGAATCCTTTAAGCAACAAGAACATAGAGATCAAGTTAGTGAGAAAGATTTCTATGAATTAGACCACAAATTTGAGATGGCTAAAGAAGGATTTGAGATACTTAGGTTCATGTTTGGGTTAGATTCTAAAACACATGATAAGCATATATGTGATCTAGATATGATAGAGGATAAGGCGGAAAATCAAAGCCTATAAAGCACTCCACAAGTCCTCCCATCATTTGAGGTATACACACCGCTCGTGACTTACCCGGAAGAAGTAGAAGCGACGATAGGAACCCTGACGGAGGTAGAACTTTTTGACCAAACACAACTAGATGATTTAGGCTTGAATACTTCTAGTCATGACCTTTTTCTTAGTTCTAGGGAAGTTCCTGGTGTTGATGAATCAGAGCCTCAACCTTTACCTAATTTTCCATCCTTAGATGCAAATCTAGGAGACAAAAGAGGAACCGACCCACCCATCAACCCATATAGTCCGAGTAGTTTTAGGATGTAGGTAGTAGAACCCTTGACCATTCATACACCACCTTCACCCCACGTGACATACTTCCATCAAAATGGTGTGTATCGCTACTATCACCCGCACTTAATGCTAAGTGTAGAGGAAACCTCCTTTTTACGCGTCAAATAAGCGTAGCGTCAGGCTCGTGGCTCGAACAAAAACAAGTGCTTCGGGAGGCAACCCAAGCTTTTTTATTTACTTGTTTTATTTTTCTTGTGATTTTAATTTGTAGGTTGTTTGCATGCTAGTTTTTGATTATGAATCGTTGCATGATTGATTTGATATGCGTGCTTTATTTTGCTTAACCGAGCCATATTAGTTTTAAACCACCATTAATAATGTGTTTAACTAGTTAAACACAATGCACATATAAGATTAATAATGTATTTAATTGTCTTTACACTAATTAGTTTTAGTAGTTAATTAGTTTAAAAAACCAAACCTCTCTCAAACATATTGATTTTATTTTCTTTCATTATAACTAATAAAAGACCAAAAAGGATCTTCCCTCAAACCTTTAGATTTTGGCGAAATACACTCCGAATCTACCTCACTATTCCCATAGAGGACGATCAATCCCCCAGACTTACCTATACTACACTACAACGATTATGTTCACTGCCTAGGAGGATTGTAAAACTTTTGCGGTTTTGCAAAAATCTGCATCACTTATACAAGCATATAAAAATGTATATAAACGTTCAAAGACGTATCAAAACGTACAAAGACATATAAAAATGTATGAAAACGCATATTAACATACGAAAACGTATCACAACGTGCTAAAACGTATGAAAACGCACGAAAACGTATAAAGTGTATCAAAACGTACAAAAGCGTACCAAAACATATAAAAACGTACAAAAACGTAGAAATACGTATGAAAACCGAAAACGTACAAAACGTACAAAAACATATATAACCGTATAAAAACGGATAAAAACGTATGACGAAGTTTTGTACTTAAAGCAAGCATTCACATTATGAAAGATATATCACACTATCCGTTAAGACGTCAAATGCTAATTCCCCATGCTTTTTGTGCATTACATAATTACATTTAGATGGAAGATACTCAAGATAGGGCTGCCAAACTATTCAATTAATATGGAGAAGACTATTCCTAAGTTTCAAGTAAAGGTTTTAACATAGTTTTTTTTAAACGGCTGATTTATTAAAAAACCACTAGCAAGAAGCTAGAATTACATACTATTAGGATTTTTAAGCCAATCGTTCCAACCGAACGATTTATTACATCTATATTGACACCAATAAAACAATTTACTTACTACCTCATCAAACAACATCGCCTTCTTAATAGTCTTGCCCTCAAAAATAGTTTTGTTACGGAGCCACCAAAGAAGCCACCACGTGACATAGAAAACTCCTTTAAACATCTTCTTATTCTTCGAGGGCAAGCGGATATTCACGAACCACTCTAGCCACTCCTCATATGACTCGAAAACAGAAGAAGAAACATTCCACCAACGAATAATAAGATTCATCACATGTCGAGCCAATTCACATGAGAAAAACAAGTGTCTCGACGTCTCCACTCCCTTATTACAAATGGCACATAATATCAAATCAATGCATATCCCACGACGAGAAATGTTGAACCTTGTAGGTAAAGAATCCGTCATGACTTTCCACGCCTGAACATTTACTTTGATAGGCACATACTTTACCCATCTGGTATTACAATTTAAAGACGACATCATTTTTTCATCTATCTTTCTTCGAACCGACGCAACCGAAAACTCCCCTGTATTCTCCAATTTCCAAATCCAACGATCAGACATAGGAGCAAGCGTAACCTTTTTTACCAGATCCTCTACCTTTAGAAACTGCTCAAGTTCACAGCCTCCTCTCGGATTTCTCCTGAAAGAAGACGACAGGCTTGGCATAGAAGACTTCGACGCAACTGAAGAATTTTTACACATCTCGAGGGCATAAACACGCGGAAATCTGTCTTTCAGAACCCCCTCTTCACACCACTTATCTTCCCAGAACTTCGTAGAAACCCCATTACCCACTTTGATTTGCATGTAACTCCTTAGATCTATACCTTTCTTCAATATAGCTTTCGTTTCGTTAATGATAGTCGTCCAGCAAGAAGAGAAATTACCAGAATTCGAACTTGTACCAATACGGCCATCAGAACCATGGATTGCCTTGATTACTCTAGCCCATAACGTATTATCTTGACTAAAGAACCTCCAGACCCATTTGAATAAAAGAGCACGATTCATTGCAAATAAACTCGAAATTCCGAGTCCACCTCTATCCTTAGCTGATAGAGCTTTTTCCCAATTCACCCAAGTCGCTTTTTTACTATTACACTCTTGGCCGTTAAAGAAGTGTTTACGAATGTTTTCCAACTCACGAAGAACACCCATAGGAACTTTAAAAATAGAGAAGTAAAAAAATAGGATTTGACCTAAAACAGGAATTTTACTAACGTCCATTCTAACCCAATAGAAACATTTGCCATTTTCACTTAGATAATCTCTTGCTTTAACTATTTCACATATTTATCGTGCCACATTCTCCTTTGTGAAAACTTGTTGACCGACAACAACCATAGATCGAGGTTTAACTAAGGGAGTTTAAGCACGTGACCACCCTAATTTCACGTTCCGCTCTATTAAACATCTCACCCTTACAAGTGCAAGCATTATTTTACTCTTGCACATTTTAATACGAGTACAGACACTTATGGAAAAATTCAGAGAACTGCACAAGAGTTGTAATGTTACATATCGCTACCATTGAACAACTCAATTACGTTCATCCGATATGATTCTATGGATGGTAGGTTTTAACCATTACCTCAACACCTATTTTTTTACCTTTAGGAAGATCAGCGGGTTCCAAACTTTTTGTTTTGTAGTGAAATTTGGAGGCTGTTCATGTTTCATTTTTTATTTTATTGATTGGTGTATTTGGTTGGAGAAGGGGGTGGTTCCTACAGGCAAGGGGGGTAATATTGGGTCTTATTACAATAAAGGTAGGTAAGGTGGGTGGTGGGATAGGCATGATACACAGAACCTTGTCAAACATTTTTCTTTTGTTGCCTCTCTCCCTTAGTAAGAAAAATCGTAACTGTTGTAGCTGCACCCTCCCCCCAACCCCACCACTTAACCACCCAAAAAGAGTCGTCATTTCGACGTTTTTTGTATCTATAGGTTGAAAAATGGGAGAATAATGGAGTGATTAATATTAAAATTTAGGGAGCAATAATTCTCTGAGGGGAGAGTTGCTTAGAAAATAAGTCTTTACGTTCCTATTGATTTTGAGTCCCCGGGATTTTGCTTAGCGGGGTTGTGTTGCGGAGGGAGGGAGGGGGGGAGGGGGAGTAGACCGGAATAATGGGGCATGGGATAGCAGATGGTTGTTGGTTGAGTTTGTTGTTTGTTTAGCGGAAGAATGACTCAATTAATCGCGGATAATGACATCTTGGTAATGAGGGCGTGTCTGTTTACGTCGAGATCTAGTTTGCAGGTGGGGGGTGTTAAGAATGGTGTACTTGTAAGAGGGTTTTGTAAAATATTTGAAGTGGGGTAGGGGGGCAAATTTGTTAGCGGAGATTGGGTGGATTTCTATGGGGTCTTCGCACTCTAATGTTTTTGCGCAATTGCTTTATTAAGAGGGGAGGTAATTATGTTTTAGAAGTTTCGGCATTGGCTTACATCACATTCGGATTTTTTAGGATTTTAATTTTCTTAGATAGATATGCTCGTTTTTAACACTTTCAGGGAGTAATAAATTCTAAATACAAAAACTTTTAAAAAATAGTAACCTGAATGATGCATACTATCATCCGGAATATAACGGTACCAGAGATTCGACGATGTGAAATACAAATGTTTAATGACACGGTCTGGTACCGGTGATAGGGTTGCTTTGATAACCGTCAAAGACACATATAGAACTATAAGAAATAGGTTTGGGATGAGAGGGCAGGTTCTTGACTATGATTTGTCTCTACTGGATCACCGTCGTCAGATAAGTTGTTTGGGAACCGATATTCCATCTGGATGGTGGAACCATGGCACCCATAGTTACACAGGATGAAGATGACAGAACCGTTTACACCCGACCGACGTTCTCGAAGTTCAAAAATCATATTTACCTTTTTTTTCACCATAGTCGGTCCATTGTCAACCCCAAACCACGTAAACTATAATCCCCTAGCACATTTTGAATATTATGTTTCTTATTGGAGCAATTCCATTGAAAGAAAATCGTGATTGGTTCAGTCTTTCATCTCCCTCCTCAGCCCCATTTTAATTTTAGCCTTCTTGAGCAACTTACCAAAAGCCTCCCACATACCTTCTACATCTAAAATTTATCAATATAGTGAATTTGCATCGCTGCATCCTTATCTTATCATATCCACAACGTTTTTTTCCTTTAACTACCTGACCCCCAGTCATTATTAACCTTAATTTTTGTCAATTATAAATCGAGTAGTTATGCATGGTTTTTTTTTAACAATATATAGCCAGAATGGAATGAAGATATAATTCTATTAGTGTTATTTCAAATCCTTGAACTTTTTACTTTTAAGATTATTTTATTTTTACCTCTATCCTTATGACATGAAGTACCTATCGCCAATTAATTGAACTCTTCCCTGGGATATTCAATTCAACGCATTCCTCCAACCATCAACCCAATTTTAATATTACCCATCATATCTAACCAATTAATGAAAAGTTTTAAACGGGATTTGGCCCATAATCACTATATAAGCTTAATCCCGAAGTTAAAGTCCAGTTAAGGATCGGTCGGTGATCAGACATGGTAACACTATCTAAGGTGATCATGTTAGCTATTTACATTAGGGCATGTAAGTAATGAGATTTTCCGGAAAACCCAAAAAATCTATCTACACTTACTCATTTTTGTACGCTCCGTCTACACACGGATCAGTCTTCTATGTCACACCATAGTAAATCGCGCGCAACCAACTAATCACCATATAATCAAAACACGCAACTCGTATAAATAGATTGAATTTGTTAGCATCCTCCGCGAAGTTAAAAGCCGACAGACCCAAAATATATATTGCTCTTTTGACTTGACACTCCGTTTTACTAATTATCCACCATGACATTGTCCTTCCTATTTTCAATCTAACGTATCTCACACCCTTGGTTTATAGTCCAATTTATTAATTTTGCTTCTCCACTCGTTTAATGACTTTCTGGCCTCGTCAGCACTTCCAACACTACCTTGAATCCATCACAATCGGATCTGTACTTGGTATCTCTCTCCTTTACGAAAATTTTTTTATGACTCCCATACACATAAGATTCCACCTGATTTTATCCAATACACGCGCCGCCCGCCGACTCCCCGCACTCCATTATACCAGCAACCGCATCGATCCTACCCGAATTACCCAGCAATCACTTCCATGGTCCGTAATCAAAAACGACCCACCAACCCACTCCACCCCACCCACAATTTCCCCAAACACATTCCACACATAACATATCTATAGCTTCCATATAGTTTCTTGTAAAGATTTAAAAAATTCACACTCATTTTTTTATTGCATAACTCCTTGACCCAGTCCTTTTTTAACCCATTTTTTGCCAAAGGCCTTTTTGAATATTTAAAGAAATGAAAATTCATTTAATCCACCTCCTCCACTCCATGTCGGCCTTCATTTTTCTTTTGGTCATATTCGCCTCTTACAATGCACTCCAATTGTACCCCATATTTGCCCCTACTTTATCACACATTTTCAAGTTGACATAGGTTATAGTATCTCTAGTTTCTCGTCTTTCTGATTTTTTAAAATGACTGACGATAGTCTGAATTTGTTGCAATATTCCTTATATTTGTTGTGTGTTGTGAAATACTAAGATGGCCTCTTTTGTAACTGACTTCTTTATCTTATTAGTCTAATCTCCTTCATCGTTACTGTCCGCACCATCCTAATCTTTATACCTAAAATTGTATTTTCTATAGGATAAAAAAACCTGGTGGATATCTAGAATGCTCTCCCTGACTTGTTTTCAAGACCACCATTTTCAGCTTCTTTTTAAGAATAGTGTTATTGTCGACATGGATCTTCTGATTTCTCCACATTCTCCCGTTTACTTCCACCTTCCTACAAAACGGTTCTTCTTCTTTTCCACTATTTCGTTAATTATGTTCCTATTTTACTTCTTCACAGTCACTTGCTACCCCACCATATAGCTCCATCAGGTTCTGTCTCATTAAACCCATCATCATTTAGTCATTTGAGGTTTGTGTCGACATCGGTCTTAGTCGTCTGCTTCTTCATTAAAATACGGCACACCGGACGGGCGCGGAAACAATCCCTTAACATTACCTCCAGGAACCCATTTACAAGGTCTATTGGTTCGTTTGCTATTATCACATATATACTTGCTCAGTTAAATGAGGATTTTAATTCCTTCAGTTATCTTGTTTCTCATTCCTCGTGGAATTATTCATTGTCGCATTTAGTGTCGGAAAATACAAGTGTCTGACAATGTTCATAGACATCTCAGTTGGTTCCCACATATACCCCACCGGTTCCACACCCCCATCGTAGTGACATTTTCTCGGGCTTTTAAATGTGTTTATATCCTGGCCATCAATTTAAATGTGGAATCCTCCTTCATACCTATACACACACGATAAATTCCTTTTTTTACAGCAAGGAAGTTCTAAAGTGCATCTTTGATTTATAGGAAAAAAAAACATAGGATCCAACACTGATCATTTTCTCTAAACTTCTTTATCGATTCACTATTCGTAAACTTATCATTAAAACCACAATAATTAACCCAGGTTATTATGGTTTTTGTTTAACTCACACAAAAAATTTTTGCACCACCAGTTGCACCAATTTAATATTCAGCCAAGGAATAGTAAAAACCTTAACCCTTCCTTCCAAATATTCGATTTTGAAAGATACCCTTGTCATAATACAGCACATTCGTAGTTACATATTCTATCACATAGCTGGTGGCCTTCTTCACCTCTCAATGTTCTATAGTAACATCTCCATTTTAATACCCTCGCATACGACCAAGTACACTCCCCCATTTGTGTTCCACTACCTTTTGCGTTTCCCTATACTCCATACTAACAGAATTTGTCTTCTTGGTATTTCTTGTGTTCCCCCAGTACCTTAATAATACCTCTTCAGTACTTTGGTATTGTTGCTATGGAATCTGGATATGTTGGCATGTCAATTTTCTATACACGTTCAAATCCACACCGTGCATAAATTATTTAATAGTCTCTCCTCGCTAAAACACATTTATAAATCGGAACAAAACATAAAGCTTCTTTACCATTTTTTGCACACTCTTAGTCGGAACACATGAACGAATCAACCACATGACCATTTACTTTACTAGGAAATTGAACAACTCCTTATGCAGATAATGAGTAGGGAAATTTTTGTACATATTCGGTTGTAGAAATCATCTTCCGTTCGTTCCTGAAGGTGAACTATAAAAAAATCAAAAAAAAAGTTCGTCGAAAGTATATCAAAGTGCCCTTCGTTAGAAAGATGATTTAATTCTCATCGCGGTAGTGTATTTTTTGTCGTTTAACGATTTACCGTTTTCCAAGATATTTTAACTTTAAAAAAGAGGTGAAAAGTGGTTTTTTTTAATTTAATAAAAAATGGGTGATTATGATTGGTCCATTGGATCTTTAATAAATACTAGATCTTCATTGATCTCAACTCATGGTCATGGATGGGTGTATTTAAAGACAAATTTATTATTTTTATTTTGAATTGTAGTCATTTGAAGATTTTTTTTTTCATTTTGGTTGATGTTAAATTTTATTTTGTTAATTTTTTACTTTTTCGTATTAGATTTTTTTAGTTGTTTTATAATTTATTCAGTTAGTTTATAATATTGTTTTTGTGTTTCGAGTATGTCTTTATAATATTACAAAAGTGAATAAAGAATTAAGATAAAAACATCAACATTTGAACATATTTTTTAGTTTTGTAAAATGAGAAACATAAACAAAATGTTTCTCTAACTTAAAGCGTTTTTTAAATTTTTAATTGTTTTGTGAAAATACAAACTCCTCATTTTTCCTACAAAACAAGAAATAAAAAATGCGAAAATAAAAGATTCAACTAAACGCAACCTAAGTGTAGCATGACACTTACTAATTCGGTTGCTTTATCTCCTTGATTGCAAGAATACACTCTCCAAATTAACTCAAATTACACATAGATTACAACACTTAATTTCCATAAGATCGACTTGATTACACATTTATACATGTATAGAAATGATTCTCACTCGGAACTTGCCCTTTCATAATAAGCTCATCAAGGCCATGAAATATCTTCTTTTTTTAGAAAGGCAATTTTTTTTCATTTAAGGCATAATCAATATATGAGTTTAGCTGATGAGATTTTGTAGGTAGTTGTTGTTTGGTGATTTTAGCATTACAATACAAACTACGCAAGTTGAATGTCATGATCTTACTTATAGTTGATGGTTCCATCACTTGCTTGCTTTCCGTTCGATGGTTCCATCACTTGCTTGCTTTCCGCACATTAAAGTCTATTTATTTATTTTTGTAATAAACTACTTAAATTATATTTTCCAGAGACAAATGATGTACAGTATTATTTTTAGGGCTATACCACAATTTGGGTTTTTGAATTAATTGATAAAATTAGGTTATAAATTTATGGGAAATGATAATAATAGCTTTTACGGTTGTTGTTAACAAGGTTTTATACTCGTGTTTTACAGCGGGATATTTGTATACAAAATTATCTTTTTATTTGATGAAAACGTAGCTTATTTTTTAAGAGGCTTAGATTCTAAAGTTATAAAGTGGACTATTAGATAGAGATAGAATCAGCTACATCAAATATGGAATGGTGTACACAAAAGAAGATTGTAAACATTGTTGAGCCAATTCAGTGTCAAATGATTTTTCACTTGAATTTGAATAGAAAATATATCCTAAGGTTTCATTTGGTACGCGAATTTGAAATTCCGAAATTTCAAATTCTAGGATATTTAAATTCTTGAGAATTTTAAATTCCAGAATTTAAAATACATTCGCATGTTTGGTTGATAGAAATTCATAATATTTTAAAATCTGTCATTAAGTTTATTATTGCAAGTTTTTTAGGGAGTGATGGATAGAGGTGTAAAAAAACCGACCTGACCCCGATTAAGCTTATTCGGCTCGGGTTACTCAAGTCTAAAAAAAATATTTGGCTTATTCGGGTCAATCCGAATACTAAATCTAGGGTCCGGGTACGGTTGAAAATTTAATAACTCGGGTTCGGGTCGACTCGATTGATAGAAATAAATATTTTTTTATGTTTTTAATACAAATTTTATAAATATTCTATTTAAACGAGTAAAAAAATATTTTTATTACATTTTACTCATATTCGGGTTGACCCAACGCCAACGGACCCGACACGAGTTGACCCGACCCGAATTGACATGAACCGACTAACTCGAATTCAAATAGGGTCAGGTTCGGGTATTAAATTTTTTTAACCTTGACCCGACTTTGACCCATCCCGAATTGACCCGAACCTGAACAACCCGACACCCGATTAACACACCTAGTGACGGACATCCTTTGATTTAAAAAAACAACAAGAAAACAAGTTTATAATTTTTTTTCCAAGTGAATTAAAATTCCTCACTTTTTGGAGGCATTTTAATTCTTCTCATTTTGGCAATTCGTGAATTTTTAAATTCCTTCATTTCGTATACCAAACACATTATTTAAAGGAGATTAAAATGCAAATGCCATGAAATGCAAATGCCATGAAATGCAAATGTCAATTCAGTGCATAATGATCTTTCACTTGGATTTGAATAGAAAATATCCTAAATGTTAGATAACCTTTAACATTATTAAGGTCATTGAATGAATAGTCATTTAGTGAGTTATCTTCAAGAGCTCAACTAAGTCTATGAGAAAGACTCAACCATTTAGTGAGACGGCAATCAGTGAATGAAGTCCTTGAGCTAAAAAAAGGTGATGGGTTTAGTGAGTTGTGATAATAAACTCATTGAACCCCAGACGATCTCCTTAACTAGTAGAAGACCCTGAAGACAAGAGTATGAAGAATAGGCGGGATAAGTTTGAATTGATAAGATCAAGTACTTATCCACCCGAAGTCAAACAATTCTGAATAGGGTATGAAGATAAGGTCAATGTCATCACTGACCTTAGAAAGTGTGTTTTCCATATTTCTAGATTAGAATTGTAATAGAGACAAATTGTGCAAATGTACTTGTCCAATCAACCTTGGGACATACACTTATCACCCATGTGGGTATGACCCTACCTAAGCACTGTAAATAGAGAACCCTTGTAAATAAGTAGGTTAAGTTTGTGCATTCAATGTCGTATCATTCACAAACTCCTACTTCTTCAAATCAACTAAGTCCCTGAACAAGTTCAATTGGTTAGCATAGTTGTCAACTTAGCATAATAATTTGATTTATGCTAAGTTGTTAGTGAGGAGATCACACGCACACATTGTCATTCAATCTTCATTGTTGTTCCACAAATAATGAAGTATAGTTCTTAATAAGATTTTTAAGAATTAAATGTTGAAAAAAGTTTTGTGTTCTTTACTTGTTTATCTTTATATTTTTTTGTCAAAACTATTTTTCATCACATTACTTACAAGCCATGAGTTAGTATTATCTTAACTTTATAGTTTTTAATTACTAACTCAAGGGGAACAACAAGTGATATTAGAGCTAGGTTTATAAATTTTTTTCAAAAAAAAAATATGCTCAAAAAGTTTTTATAACCTAGATCTAAATATGGCTGCTGAAAGTAATGTACCCCAGCTAGTTGATAAGAAAGCAGTTAGCTACTCTGCATTGCTCCTCGACTAAAGCCGGGAAAATTTAACAAATGAAAAAAGTGAATGCATTGCTATTTGACTGGAATGGAACCCTATTACATTCAATGTATTAAGGATGGTCTTTTCTGACCCAAAACGACTGAAGGTGCCAAACCTAAGTCCCAATGGACCAATGATGAGAAGAGGGTTGTTAATCAAGACCAACACCTTAAAAGCATCATTGTATCATGTCTATCAGATGATATAATGGAGTGAGTCATTAGCTGTGAAACAGATAAAACTACATAGACTGACTTGGTTCACAGCTTTGAAGGTCCCTCCGATACCAAGAAAAATAGGATCATGAATCTAAAACTTGAGTATCAAACATTCAGAGCTAACCCTCTAGAAGTCTCTCACTGACCTACACCCATTACAAGACTCTGCTCAATGAGCTTTCCAATGATGGTGTGACAATGTCTAAACACGAAATCAATATTGGTTTCGTGAACAATCTCCTTGAGAAGTGGCTTAGCTTCTCTCAAGGACTAAGAAATGCCAATCACACTCAGACCCTTGACCTTGCTAATATCTATGGGAGGTTTGTCTATATGGACAACCTAATCCCAAGGAGATACACTGAGACCAAAAAGGCCCTGATAACTGCACCCTTAGTCTCTCTCATATCAACTCCTTTCTTTTTTAATAATATTGTTTAAGATTTCCAAAAAAATTATGGTGATGAGGCTGATATGAGAACCAGTGAGGAATACCTCAAAGACTTAGAGTTAGAGTTTCATGAGAGAGCCTTTTTGGCAAATTCAAAATGTTTTATCAAAATGAAAAACAATTTTTCGAGTCAAAAAGCAAATAA
>BQNB010109995.1:0-22641 GCA_026074375.1 Tanacetum coccineum
CAAATAATCATCACTTGAACATTAAAGTGAAATACAATAAGTGACGTATATTATTAGTATTATTATTATTTAGAGAAAATTTATGTGCAAAGTTGAAATAGAAAAATTAGTTTGGGTGATAGAACAGTTAATGCATTATCTCTGTCCCAAAATTATTGTCCATTATTTCATTTTAAGTTTGTTTCAAAATATTTGTCAACTTCTAAAAATAGATAGAGAATTTAGTTCGAGTTTACCATATTATTATCTTCACTTGAGGTTATTATTACAAACATTAAATAAGTTTTAAATTAATTAGTTAAAAGTAAAATTATTATTCTACAAAAAGTAAGAAAGTAAAAGTTACAATGATGATGTTTTTCTTAAATTGTGTGTTTTTCTTCTGTGAACGATAATTTTGGGACGAAGGGAGTATTATTTTAGGGTAGCAATTGCACTTATGGAGATAAACTATAGTTTCCACAAGTTGAAAAGTGAATAACAAATTTTGATTAGTAGAGTTTATAATGCAATGCTAAGAACTACTTGAGATGATTTTAATAGGCAACATTTATTTGTCATGGTTGGTTAAGCAATAATGACATGCTTTTGTATTTTTTTTATCTTCTCGACCTTAAGTTTGATTTTAAATTTTTGACATTGTTTTGATTGTTCTTTGGACATAAATTGTTATCTAATTTCACATGTACGCCTAAGACAAATGGCTTTCATAATTAAAAAAACACATTTGTATGCACTAAGGTGTTCATTTACAAACCTTATTAAAATTTTCCCCATGGTCTTAGTTTTCACATCCATGTAATCCTTTCCTCGCCAACAATAATATAATACATTTGTAGTTACGATTCTTCCAAAAAGAAATATACATTCATGTTAGTTTTCACATTGCATATCATGTACTCTTTTTTGTATACTTTATAATGACAGATACTTTATTCATTTTTATTTTCTCATATCGGATTACCATACATTTCTTTTTTGTTCTTAATTTACTCTATAAATATTTTATGATTTTTGTAATTGATTAACCATTACTTTAATTATTTCATGGATACTCACAAGGCAAGCCCGCCCATCGGGCGGGCTTTGCAACTAGTATTAGATAGATAAGATATCAATTGATGATGAGACGCTTGAAAATTTGGTTTATTGGTTTTACTTTTTTCCAACTATGAATTATACTCTCTTTTACCATTATTATGTACATTAACTTATTTTCAGTTTCAACATTATATTCTTTAGAGTTAATTACATAGATCGTCTTTGTGTTTGTCTCAAAATTGCAGGTTTCGTCCTAAAACTTCAAAAATTACACAGATCGTCTCTGTAGTTGTTCATTTTGAGTTGACCGGTCCTTTAACCACAACTCCATTCAAAATTTCGTTAGCGTCAGGGGCATAATAGTTATTTCACGTCCAAATAAGCCATAGGGACCATTTATGTAACTAATTTTAAATTATTTTTTTATTAATTAATAAAAAGGAAAAAACACAAAAATATTTTTATCACTGTTCTTTTTTAATTGTTTTTATCCACTAAAGTAACTTTGTTCTTATCCATTTCAATTTTTCTTATCAATGTATATTATGGATCCATGATTTAAACATCAACATAAATTCTAGTAGTTTGCAGACATAAAAAACGATCTTAACTCCTAGTTAGATCTCCACTCGATTTTGTTCACATCTGATATCCACTCGATTTTCAACGATATCAAACATCATCGAAAGAATAAAACTCATCATTACGATCTACAAAAATACCAATCATCATCAAAACCATCTTCATCCTGAGCCTCCTCTTCACTCTCTCCTTCGCCGCCCACTTTTCGACACCGGTGCCGCAGCTCAGTTTTGACGACTCACCCCCACTCGCACCGTCACATTCACCGTCCTCTTCACACCTTACGCGCACCACGACCAGCAGATCAGATCGCTACTGCCTCCGCCTACACTTACCCACACCTGGTAACTGGTGCAACGACTGGTGGGGCATATGAAAGATGCTTTCGACCATAAAGACTGCGGTAAAAGAATCGGGAGCGAATGCTTTCTGGCGTTCTCGGCATGTGCGTTTTAGATTTCAGATCAGCTTAAGGTGTCTCCGCAAAATTGTACAAAGAATAGATGTTTGTAAGGTAGAAGAAGTCAGAATGGCCATTAAAGAGTACGTTAGTTAGTGAGCTAGTTTGTTGAGATTCAGTTTGCTTTATCTATTATTCTGTTATTATATAATATAAGAATTATTCATTCGTAATCTTTTATATAATAAAAGAATTACATCATTTCGGAGTTTTCTATCAAATTGAATCTTATGAATTAAAAAATTGAACCAATCAGAACGCTTGATTTTGCCACGTAGGTAAAATCGTGCGATCTGATTGGTCAATAAAAAGTCAAAATTGAATAAATTTGGTCAAAATTAAAAAAAATTGGTGGAGAAATCTGATGGAGAAAAAAATCCCATAAAAATATATGTGTCAAATTTGTGAAAACAAAAACTTGAAAAAAGAGGAGGTAATTAAGAAAACTTTATTGGTTTATTTTTAAATAAATTATATGGAGTTAAGTGTAAATTTACAAATTTTATTATAACTTTAAAAAATAAACAAATAACCCTTTAAACTTTATACCCCTAGACTTTATATTTTAAAATACAACAAATGCAAACAATTTTTACTTCCAACAAAGATTTAACATTATTTAATCACATTCCAAATATACCCGAAGACTTTTTAGTGAATTTTTCATTGTCGGCATAAAATCATGTTGTACAACCAAAGAGAAAAACACTGAAGCACATAAATTATCGTAAATAAAGAAAAAAAGGTTTTCTAACTATTCATTGATGGGTTGGAAGAAATTACATTTCTTTTCTTTTGGTTTAATACGTACTAAAATTCTAACAATTGAATTTCTGAAAAAGTATTTATTTCATTGACATGTTTTCTAAAGTGGAAGTCAATGATTCGAATATAACGAGGAGAAAATTAATCCCTTTGTGGCTCGGAGGTTCACTTGAGCCGACTCCAGGCTCTAAAAGGGTAGTTTTGCTGGAATTAGTTGGCTCACAATATCGAGTCCGAAGAAAGGTAAATCAAAAGAAAAAAATTACTAATTATCCTACTACGTAATATATAAAATATTTAATAAATCTATTTTCTTCATAAGATTTCGATAATACTCTATACATAACTTATAAAACAGAAAAAAGAAAAATGATATATATTTAGAAAAACATAATGTCTAAGCCTCGTGCGTGCACGGGCATTAAAACTAGTTTATTAAACGGGTATATATATAATTAGATATGTAAATTTTGATTACAAATAAATACATAAGATTTAGTGTTTAATCGAATTGGTGGTAGGGATTTGTGTTTGTGTATGAGAGAATTAGGGATTTGTGTTTGTGGTAGAATATTGTTAATTTTGGTGTGCATCATTTTAGTGTTTTTGGATAAAGCATAATTTTTGTGTGATGAAGATAAAATAAATAAATAAATGAATATGAAAAAAAAGTGTTACAAAAATGTCTGGGGGTATATTAGCCATTTGACCATTCTGTTAACGAAATTTCGGATGGAGTTATGGTCAAAGGACCGGTCAACTCAAAATGGACAACTACAAGGACGATCAGTGTAATTTTTGAACTTTTAAGACGAAACCTGCAATTTCGGGACAACCACAAGGACGATCTATGTAATTAACTCTATTCTTTTAACGTTATTGTATCAAATGCTTTACTACTTTTATCTTTTAAACAATCGAGGTTATTTAATTTTCCTTTTCGAAATTTTTGCGATGACATTTTCACTTACTTTTTTGCAGTAATATAATATGTTGCTGTAGATTGTTGCTGTAATAAGATTGTTGTCCCGAAATTGCAGGTATAAGATTGTTGTGGTTGTCCCGAAATTGCTGTAGATTGCTACTGTAATAATTTTGTTTTTGGTGTTAAATCGAGCATGAATATGCTCGACTTTTATTTTCTGCTCATGAATCTGGGTTTAGTCTTTAGATATTAGTTTTAGAAAAATTATAAATTCAAAGGACACTCAAAGGTGGATGAAGATGAGGATATATTAGTTATTTCATTTAGTTAATTAAAAACGGCCGTTAGTATAAAGAATTAACGTTGTAAACGATCGTGGCTAAATGGACTAACGTTGCCACATTATAACTAACAATATAAATGTCTAGTTCAAGTTGAATTTTTTTTGAAAGTACGTTGATAGTATCAGTAACAGAAATGTAAATAGTTCATTGTGATAAATTTTATAAAGTACATTGTTATTATATGTCTTTTACCTATTTTGTAAAAACCAGACCTTTTTCTTTTGATAAAAACAAGTTTTTAGAATCCGCGCTTCGCTGCGGCACGTTTTGTAATAAAATATGAATACATTATTCTCTTCTAACAAACTCGATGTCAACAGACAACATAAGTATTAAAATGATTTCCAAACGTTGCACATGCTTAGCCATCAAACTAATCATAAAACAACATTATAATGTACGACACACAGAACATAAGCAAGCGCTGAAACACGAATCCTAAAAATTGTCAACATTAGAAATAACAATCATACCATCATTGTTTCCTTGATGGATTAGCATACCGAGCAGAAAAAGATCTGACATAAAAGATCAGTAATACCCGCCTCGGACCCTTCATCAAAATTCTGTATATATTCATTCTCATCATATGAATAAACGAAACACGTCCTCTTCTTGTCTTCCTCTTTGCATCAATCTTTTTCGTGATTTGTCTCCAAAATCTAATCCACTTTGGCTCTCATTCGGAATTGGATTCCTTCTTAGAGTAACTCCGACCCACTTGCATGCTCTGGTTTCTTGATACATGTTGTTTTCTCACTTATAAACGGTACCTCGATTAATCCGTTTAACCACCAAGTATCACACTTGTCAAACTACCCATCTTTCCTGTACGCATCGCGCTTGCAAAAAATCTGACTTGATCTTTCAAAACTGTGTTTCTGTCCAAGAAAACATAGTCAATCACTTTTTTTAAATGATTTGTCAAATACTACATTTTAATAATCAGCCTTGAGAATATGAGTCGAATCAATTCTAGAGATCGGCTTTTATTCCACAGAGGATTACATTTTTATACAAATGGAAGATATTCGTCCGTGTAAAGTGTTGTCCTATTAGTAGGACACGATAAAACCACAAACATAAACAAAAACCAACAAAGATACGGGGCAATATATAGTACCTAATGTTCTTCTTCCGTAAGCATTTGGAATTGTTCAGTCACTCCTTATCTCAGTTTGTGGTTAGCAAGGTAAGTAGTATGATGCAACTAATCAATTAGTGTTAATATTGTGTTTCTAGACCAAAATATGGATACCTGAAGTTTTTTTTAACCGCTACCCTAATCAGAAAATAGAGTAATTCCTTAAGCGTAGGGGGTGTTTTAGATCAATATATTTAAGATAACTTAAGCTATTCCAAAAGACATGGCCAAGAATTCTATTTTACCAGGTCAATAGGCGCTCTTATATCTTTTTCTTTGGCCTTAACGTGTTTGACTATAGGAGCAAATCAATGAATATAAAAAGACTCTAATAGCATGTCAAACAAATACATGATATGATGCTTGATATTGCTTATTAATAATTGTTTAGTTTTGGTCCTTAATACTCGTGTTAAGAAACATAAGTTCTTGCATGACCTGACTATAAAACAGTGATAGATAAATAAAAAAGAAAGAAATTGGCAACTTGGCCCCTATTAGAAAAACTTCAAAAATCGCCACTTGCAGCACACTAAAAAGGGGATGTTTGAATTAGCTTAAAAAAAATTTACCTTTATTGGAACCACTTTCACCCATCTAGTAACGTCACCAACAAAAGGTAAAAGAATATCATCAATAAATGTTCTAGCCGAGTGAACAGAAAACTCACCAGAAGATCCAAGAAGCCATGCCCATCGATCATTGGAAGGAGATAAAGATATAGACCCAACAAGTTCAACTAGAACGTGAAGCTGCTCTTCTTCCACCCCTCCACGGGGGTTTCTACGAAAAGAAGCACAACGAATCATCAATGAGTTTTTTGTGCAACCGTAATACTCTTTTTTGAGTCTCAACGCATAGTAAACGAGGAAAAGATCTGCTAAGGAGGGACATTAATTATCCAACAATCTTCCCAAAAGGAGTGTTCGCACCGTTTCCCACTTTCTTTTTCAAAGCGCAAGAAGGTTAAACCTTTTGCGGCCAAAGAATTGGGCTCTTTCAAGATTCAATTCCCAAGGGGAATTAAACTGGAAACCGAACCTGTGTGAACAAAAAGGAGAACGATTGCTATAAAACAGCAAATAGACGATGCCAAAGGGATGCATCCTGCGATAGAAAAAAAAATTCCTCCAAACCACTTAAATTAATAAGGATCTATTAAGAGCAAAGAAGCGGGACACTCCTAGCCTCTCTTTGTTGTTTAGAAGCTTAAATTTTGTTCCAACTCATCATAGATAATCTCTTTTCATTAATTGGCACATTAAAAATTTCTGCGATGGATGTCCAAGTCACGGAAGAACACCCAAGAGCTTTATAAAGCGACTATGATAAAGAGGAAAGGACGTAAGGACAGGACTTGATTACGTAAGACCGTTCCACCAATGGAAAGAGTCTTAATTTTCCATTTTGATAATACTTGTTAGAACCTTACCAATATCTCATCCAAGCCTTTCTATCCTAGAAGGAGACATCCAAACCTTCGACACCAAGATTAAGAGAACGGAGTGGAAAAAGTAGAACACCCATAATGTTAGCTGCCGCCTGTTCCTCATTAGAGACTCCAATGCCCATGAGTTTACTCTTAAGAATATTGATTTGAAGACCCGAAGCCAAAAAGAAGCATTTGAGCATACGAACTATGGTAAGGATGTTTGCTCTATCCCATTTGCCAATGAAGACTGCGTCATCAGCATAGAAAAGATGAGATAGCGTCAACGAATCATCAAATCGGATACCTTAAAAAAGATCAGATTTATGAATATTGAAAGAAAGATGCAAATTTGCCATAACTAAGCATAACAAATAAGGAGATATAGGAGGGTCTCCTTGCTTTAAACCCTTGTGGAACTTAAATTCAGCGGTCGGACTACCATTAACAAGAATAGATCCCATAGCCGACGAAAGACATCCTTGAATCCATCCTCTCCATTTAATGCCAAACCCAAAGTTTCTTAAAATAATATCTAAGAAGTCCCATTCTAACAGCAATCAAAGCCTTTCAAAATCCACTTTAAAAATCATGGCTTTCGATTTATGAGCTTTTGCACAAGAAATAGCTCATTTAAGATGAAAAGGACATAAAGAATTTGGACGGTTGGATACAAAGCAGATTGTTCATCATAATAAGCTCAGATATTACCATCTTAAAGACGATTAGCCTCAAAATTTAGATCGATCTTGTAAAAACACCCAATGAGACTAATTGGCCTGTAATCTTTAACAAACTTCGCATCATGTTTCTTAGGGATTAGAGCAATGAAGGATGAATTACATCCAGGAGGGAACTTACTTGAGATGAAAAACTCACGGATCGCATTAACAAAATCATGCTAAGAATTATCCCAAAAAGTACGAATAAAATCAAATGAGAAACCGTCCGGACCTGGCGATTTATTGGTTCCGCAATCCCAAACCGCTTTCTTGATCTCATCAAACGTAACATCACACTCTAAGTCATCCACCTGCTCAGAAGAAAGCTTTTTGAACAAATGACAATCAATATCAATACAAGGACCAGAAGGACTCTCAAATCGATTGGCAAAGTGCATGAGAAATTCGTTTTTAACCTTGCAAGGTTCGTCAATCCAATCTCCATCTATGAGAACACCACGAATAGCAAGTTGCGATCTTTTCTTATTAATTATCCCATGAAAATATTTGGAATTTTCATCGCCTTCAATGGCCCATCTCACCTTTGCTTTCTGAGCCAAGTCTAAAGGAGTGCTTTTGTTTATAATTATGAAGGCTCCTTTAAGAGAGAATTCCTTTAGTGACTAACTCCTCGTTGCTAAGCCCATTATCGAATAACTTGTCAAGATCAGACAACCGAGCTTTGATAGAAAAGCAAGTATCATTAGAGCGTTTTATATCATCTTTACACCACTCTTTTATTGAAGCTTTAAGTGCCTGAAGCTTTTTCTTTAAAAGAATAATCTTATTAGAATCATTAGAACTTGAATAGCTCCATGAATCCTTAATGAGTTTATCAAAACCTTTCTTGTGAAACCAAGATTGATAGACACGAAAAGGGGATGGCCCATAATCAGTAACAACTTCGCGCATAATGATGGGTCTGTGATCGGAAAGATGCCTGTCAAGACAAATAGCTTGCCAGAGAGGAAAATTTCAGATGTAAAACTTTCAGAAATTAAAAAACCTATCCAATTTACTCATTTTCTTGGCCGATTTGATAGCCCAAGTAAACGAATATCCTTCAAGGGGAAGATCAATAAGCCCGCAGTAGAGAGAATTGATTAAAGGCCATTGGCGGCCGTTTCATTAAAAATCGTCCCAAACCTTTCTTGTTTTGATCTAACTTCATTGAAATCGCCTAAAATAATGCATTCTCCATCCCATGTATCAATAATGTGAGTAATATATTCCCAAAGAGATTTCTTCTCAGAGATATCTTGTGGAGCATAAATAGAAACAAACATAACCTTAGTAGCAGTAGAAAGCCAAGTACCACGAACCGCCACAAAATAATCAGAAATGGTGGCATTATCTTTAACAAAGCTATTAGGATCCCACACACATAGAATTCCTCCTGAAAGACCAACAGAAGAACTAAAAGAAAAGTCAAAAAAAGAATTACCCCATAAATCTTTGATAGAAAAAAGATTAATGCTCTCCAACTTTGTTTCTTGAATAGCAACAAAGTTAATCTTATTCTTAGTGTTTAACTCCCGAATCCACTGTTTCTTGGCTGATTGGCCAAGACCTTGAATGTTTAAAGACATAACATTCATTTAAAGACCATGGAATCTCCATGAGAGGCTACAATATCCTCTAAGTTTTTCTTGCATCCGGCCATGTTGTATCCCATAGTTTGTCCGACTTCCACCAAGTTTTCAATAACATCCATAATTGATCCTCCAGTTTTAAGGCTAAAGGATCGGTTAACGCCACTAACATTTTGAGATCCCCCTATATTAGGACTGATATCAGAATGCACAGGCTGATTAACACTAACACCAACATTTACCTCTTGAGTGAAACCAGGAGGGTGAGAAGGATCGCTATCCTGACCCGCCTCCTTATTATTTGATATTAAGGAATGTTGTAAAATACCAAAAGGATCTTATGATATCTATCTTGAGAGGTCTGTTCATTAATAACAGTTTCCTATTCTATTCATGAGCTAGATCTGAAAACATGATCCATTCCATCCCCAGTAATTGATTATTTTTTGTCTCTTACAAAATCAATTCATCATCAGAAGATGATTCACAAAATTCATCGTCTAGTTCAGGAGACCATGGTTCTAGTTCTCTAATTCGAATCCAATAAACTTTCCCTTTAACAATGATTTTGGTACGATCATTGATAATAGTACTAACCTTGGTAGTCACACAGACTTTTCTGTACGGCAACGAACTATCCTCTACCAAATCGACAGGAGTCAAAGTACCCCAAGGAGACACAATTTTGGAGAGCGCTTTGTTGTTCCAAGCACACATAGGGAGTCCTTCTATAGCAATCCAAACAAGTCTGATATCGCTCACAAAAGAATTATTAGCATTACCAAGTTCATGGAACCAATTCAATACACCAGCATGATTAATCAATTTTTCTTTGGAAGCACAAGATTTGGATTGGATCAGGACCCAGTACCCACCAAGATAAGAGATCTTTATGTCATCAAATCCCTCATCGTTAAGGATGACAGAAAGGTTAGATAGGGCGTTAATATCTTTAATTTTCCCAATAGCAACACAAGAGAGATCATTGGCTGATAAGCAATCATCATCAAGAGCAATAGCAGGTGAGGAATCATGAATCATATTAGAAGATGACAAATTATTAGGCTGGTTCGATTTCAACACAGAAGCAAACGAATTATTCCTGGTTTCTTTATTCCCATTCGTTGGCCTAACATTAGGCTCCTTGAACCCACCTAAATGTCTATCATCACTCTTCGAATTACGAATGTTCCTGCCATTCAAAGGTGGCCTGCCAAATCGTGCCTTATTTGCCTGTAACTTATAACGACCAACCCATACCGTACATAAATTACCCACCAATCTTTCCACATTAGAAACATTGATAAATTTGACAAATCCAAATCTTTTACCTTCCTTTGATCTCTTCAGTGGAATGAAAGAATCAACAACATGTCCATACTTATTACAAGCATGAAACAGATCCTTGGCCGAAAATGTCTCTGGAAGATTAGACACGTAAATCGAAATCGAGATCTTAGCCACGTCGTCTTCATAAGATCTATAACCATGTTTCTTCCTCGAAACTACATGCCAATCATCGATACCCATGATAAACAGATGAGATGAGTTCTTTGGATTGAAGGGAGATCTTGTTTAATGGAGGCGAGGAGAAAAGGAAACGGAAATGGAGTCAATTTGGGGTTGATTTAAAAAGAGATTAGATTGAAGGGAAAACAAACAGATCTAAACCTTAAATCCCAAGATGAGAAGATCGCCTAACACGCTAACCTTAAATCTCAGTTTGTGGTTAGCAAGGTAAGTAGTATGATGCAA
This sequence comes from Tanacetum coccineum, assembly GCA_026074375.1. NCBI lineage: Eukaryota > Viridiplantae > Streptophyta > Magnoliopsida > Asterales > Asteraceae > Tanacetum > Tanacetum coccineum. The sequence goes on from BQNB010109995.1 coordinate 10,760, forward strand.
CTAATCAATTAGTGTTAATATTGTGTTTCTAGACCAAAATATGGATACCTGAAGTTTTTTTTAACCGCTACCCTAATCAGAAAATAGAGTAATTCCTTAAGCGTAGGGGGTGTTTTAGATTAATATATTTAAGATAACTTAAGCTATTCCAAAAGACATGGCCAAGAATTCTATTTTACCAGGTCAATAGGCGCTCTTATATCTTTTTCTTTGGCCTTAACGTGTTTGACTATAGGAGCAAATCAATGAATATAAAAAGACTCTAATAGCATGTCAAACAAATACATGATATGATGCTTGATATTGCTTATTAATAATTGTTTAGTTTTGGTCCTTAATACTCGTGTTAAGAAACATAAGTTCTTGCATGACCTGACTATAAAACAGTGATAGATAAATAAAAAAGAAAGCAATTGGCAACTTGGCCCCTATTAGAAAAACTTCAAAAATCGCCACTTGCAGCACACTAAAAAGGGGATGTTTGAATTAGCTTAAAAAAATACCCAGTTATTATAAGCAATTGAAAGCAGCCCTTTAAGGCTTTAAGTAGCTATTCTAATAAGCAATGTCCATATAAGCATTTTAATAAGCAATCCAAACAGCCTTAAGAATAGTTATTATAAAAAGCAATTCGAAAGCTACCTCGTTATGGATCCTACCGTTCTTTCTTTGAGCCTTATGTGATTTTCTTTGTTGACGAACACCTATATACCAAACACAATCATAATAAACATACCTCAACAATTTTAAGAGCACGCTCACTTTTATGAAGTTTTGTTTATTAGCAACTTTTTTAAGCTGAAACAAAAACAAAGAATAGCCATACCTAAATGAGTAAGGCCTGAGGTTGTCTCAATGAAGAAAAAAAATGATTATTTCTTTATCAAAAAAGATATATCATCTAACTAATGACCATAACAATCGATGCTCTTGCCAACTGATCTTGGCCAAAAGCTATTAGATATGGCTGATGAGTCACCTGTAGTTGCAATCAAATCTCACCTGTCAAAAAATTCAACATTAAGATCTTTAGTTTAAACTATTGGTGAATATAACTGGCTAGATTACCAATAATACTTCTACACTATAAAGTTATACAAATATGCAGATTGAGTATTTATGATTTCATAATAGTTCCAGTTGGCAAATAGACCACTTTAGTGGTTTTAACCCATATGAGACGACGACAGATGACAATCCAGTACGATATTATTGCAATGAAGTAAGAATTATGATATTCTCGTCATGGAAAGTCTAAGACAAATTCAAGTTTATACTAAAGAAAATTTCATTAAAAAGTAGATAAAGGTGGATGCAAATATGGTCTAAGATGCTCCACATACTAATCGCATGTTTCATTCTTTAAACCCAACCCTTATTTCTAAATATTGTTACTATATGAGTTTCTTATGTGAGATTTTTATTTTAAATAGGAGACATTAGTATATGCACTATTGAACACAATGGGATCAGTGTTAAACCTTTAACATATTATCACCCTTATTTTAGTTTAAGGTCATCAGTGATTGCTTTCCAAGACACCAAGAAACATATGAGTTGCTTTTCGTCTTCAGTTAGTACTACTTGTATGCTTAAGTAGAATGCTTTTCTAGGCATATTTTCCAAAACATTAGTTGTGACTACCTATCTTCAAATACACAGGAAACATGGAACATTAAGGTAAAATCGACAAATCTACGATTAAGCCATTATCACCATGGATTCCCTCTAAAGGGTATAACAGACATTTGCCAACCTAACAGTCAAATACCTCGAATCAACTAAGCATCAGGTTAAATGGAAAACTTTATGAAATACTATATAAGAAAAAGTCCAAATTTGGTAGATTACACCCAATCCATGCATATATCTGAAATACGTATACCACATGAGCAAGCATATATAGCCAAGTGTTATTAGAAGCAATAAGCTAATCCGTTATAATTATAATTTTTATAGTTAGGCCTTACAATTATTAGCAACCTATCAGGCGATCCATAAGTGCATTTAGACACTTAATTTGTTATTAGAGCTAACTAAAATGGGCCAGATTGTTGCCCATTATCCCTACAAATAGTGCTAAAGAATATGAGATGAGCAATCATTTATTGATATGCTAACATGGTCGCCGATAAAATACTAAAACACACGTCTGGTCACTTATGGCCAATGGTTGGGTAATCAATTAGAATTTCTCTATCTTGCATCATCTATAATGGAAATGATTATATCCAACCACCTTCAGTTAGGATGCTAACGTAAGGGGCATAACTGATGTGAAACAAATTAACTCATTATGATACGGTCACTTGTCGTATCACCTATATTACTTTCAACTTTTGATACCTCATCATCATCACAACTTTTCTTAATTGGTATAAATTCTTCATCACCATGCCATTTAATGATCTTCTAAATACCATTAAATCCTCTTTCAAAGGCAAAATAAATAGTGCGTAGCCTAACGGTACTCTTTATAAACCCCAATTTATATATATGTATGTAATGCACAGGTACCTTCAAGTAATTGTTTCCAAAGTATTCGATGCCATCTACAGTTGTGATCCACCAAGAGACAACCGATGGGATATAATAAAGACCAGATGGCAAGTCAAGCTTAGGGTAAGCAGACCTGAAAAACATGTAGAGCCCATCATCTGCTCGTTAGATAATTTCCCCACAATCTTTTTAGAATTCTAAATAGATATATTACTAAACTTACTTAAATACTCGTATCGTATCCCCTAAGATAATCAGAATTACCTTAACAATCCGAAGGACTTGTGAAACACTTTTCTAATGATTATGCTGTATGAGAGGGGCAAGGATCCATCGACATCATCTCCATGTCACAGCCATTACTGATAAGCAAAGTTTTAGCAGCTTTGTGTTCCAGATGACAGCAATCGCGATGAATTGGTGTGTTCAAATTTCTGGCTTTTGGTTTGTACACTTGATAACCATAGCCGGAAACTTTTAGCACTCTCTCAATCGGCCACTTACTTCCAGTAATACCGCAATAACAACAGACAACTGTATGAGTAGATTTTATTTAAAAAACGCTTGGTAAGTATAACAATAACACATTCAACATATCTTTTAGATCAATATAGGTAGCCTGCCATCGACATAAGCGTGGTTATTTCTTATTATAAGGATGTATGTTTAAGCTTATGTGTAGACTTATGAGCTTGTTGGTTTTGGCTTACATTGCATCAAGGAATTCCTTATGGCACAACAACAACGACAAGCAACACATCACCATAACATAACAAATCACCAATCGACAAAAAAACAAAATTAACATGAAAACATACCTTTAATCCCAAATTTTCTGTTATTGCTTCTCAAAAACTGCTAATTAGCTTCAAAATCAATAACACAGCTTACATATTTGAAACTTCAAACGTGCAAACAACGAATCCCAAACTGGTTCTCTGTTTCTTCTTGTACGCAGAAACATAAATAACAAAACTCATATCACTGAAACCCAAATTTCGATTTTTTGTCATACCTGATCCTTGAATCAGTTTGTGAGAAAGAGATGGGGATATGAGTAATTATCAACCTGCAAAAACCCCAAATATTATAAAAACCATCAAAATCTATAAGAAACACGAAATTAACAAAAGCCACATATTATGAGAAACCCTAATTTCACAATTAAAAAAAATTGAACAAAATTAACCAAAACCTGTTAAGAATCCCCATCTTTTTTATCATTTTGCGGCCGCAACTTTGAGGATGGTAGTGGTGATTTCAGAATGAGATACGTGTGTTTTAGAGAGAGAGATACGTGTGAAATTACGAGAATGAGAGAGAAGATATATTGATCTATGAGGCGGTGGAAATCCAGTTGAGGCGTATATTATTTAGTTATTGTAGACTTGATTATTTAATTAATAAAAAAAATTATTACTGTAAATCCCACATTTGTTAGATAGTATCATAGTATAATGTAAATAACGTTGAGAGGCTGTTTACACTTGCATTAAACACCAATACAAACAAAAAGATAAAAAATAAAAGTTCATTAAAAGTATATGAAAATGAATCTTGAATGAAATACAAAATAATGTTTGTCACGACGCATAGGTTTTTTTTTTAGCAAGCACGATGCATAGCTGCCTAGTAAAATATAACGCAACTTAGAACTTCGTTAAAACTTCATCAAAACATAACACGTATGATGCGTAAAATAACACAAGTGTGTGACAAGTGGACTTAATACAAGGATGTTTATGCATTATGATACCTTAAGTCTTTAACACGTGTTTCTAAGGCCCGTTTAGTTATCACCACATTTAAGAATAAGTTTGGGACCCCGGTCACTTTTAGTACTGCTGCCCTTAGGCCACTTTTTTCCATTGTAAAAAATATTTTGTACGATCCATGCATGCTCTCTTTAATTACTAAGATTGTTTAATACTCGTTGTCTATAGAAGGACCCAAGAAAACGATGATAAAAATGAAGAATAAAGTTCCTTCAAAGAAACCTTACCTACGTAACTTTAGCACCAAAATCATGCATAGGGCTAAACGAGAACATGCATGGATCGTCTCAAACGCGAACGAGCTCCAGCTGGTCTCCTCCACCTCAAGGCCGTTTTAAAATGAATACAGATGGTGGGTGTCATCCCAATAAAGGACCTATCGTTAAAGGACCGAGATGGTGGCATTCTCCGTGATTATCGCGGCAAATGGGTTAGAGGTTTTCAAGGGTTTATCAGTGAGAGTGAATCTCTCACAGCTGAGTTTCACGGAATTTACAACGGTTTGTTGCTATTGGATAAACTTGGTTTCCGCAAATCGATTCTTGAAACTGATTGTGTTTCAGCAATCTCGTGGATTAAGCAAAGAGATTGCTCTTATCATGGTAAAAGCACGATAATCAAAGCTTGTTGGCGGATGATAATGGAGTGCAGGCGCCTTATTTCAAAAAAACGGGATTGTTGTCAATTATTGTCCAAGAACTGCAAACAAATGTGCAGATAAGTTGGCGAATATTGCAACAAAGAAAAAAAACTATTTGTGGGAATTAAGACACTTCCTAAGGAGATGAAGGATATTGTTAACCGTGAATCCTCGATCGTTTAATTTAGTTGTTAATCACGCGAATATTTACAAGTATCGTTAAGGATCGTCCTTCACTTTATATAATGTACAGATATTTGATGTGTATCAGCGTTGCTTTGAGTTTTCCAGTGTCCAATGTTTAGGTTCGGTATGCTCTTTATTTATCTACACATTGAATTCCATCTTTTTAACCTTACCAAACTATTCTATTATATATTATTGCAGTCGGAAAGAATAAGTAAGCCGTACCTTAATATTGTCATAAGTTTCCTTCAAAAGAAATATATATAATCATATCAACTTAACCTTCTTAAAATATATCCATACGGCCGTAAGCTTCTCAATTTCACTCACCAGATAAGTTAGGTTGTAAATTATAAGCTTATCTTAACTTCATGGAGATACACGGACCTGAATCTAAGTGAATTAGTAACTTATCTCACATTCAATGGAGATACACGGGACCTGAATCTAAGATAATATAAGCGTTAACTTTCACTTCATGGGAGATTCAACTGACCTGAATCTAAGCCAATTAAATAACGAAGACACTTGGGCCATTTGTAGAATTAATAAATCTTGAGTTAAGTACATAGATCGTCCTTGTGGTTGTCTCGAAATTACAGGTTTCGTCCTAAAAGTCCTGAAATTACACTGATCGTCCATGTAGTTGTTCATTTTGAGTTGATCGGTCGACCGTAACTCCATCCATTTTTTCGTTAAGTTTCTGAGTCGCCAGAGGTAAAATCGTCACTTCGTATACAATAATACCCTACCATGTTTGCAACATCAACGGATCATTTACACATGTATATCTCATCTTATCCCAACCAATTTCATCTTCATCAATAAAAATCATAGCTACCAAATTCCTTTTCTCTTCCCGCAACAATTTCAAAGTCATCCCAAATGCAAAATCCTTTCCTCTTCTCTTCTTGCAACAATTTCAAAGCCATCCCAAATGCAAAATCACTTTACTCCCTATTCTATCTCCGTCATACAGATCCACACAAGGACCAATCTTGTATCTGAGACACAAATGATGTCTCTACTTCTTCAAGAATGTTTGTGCAGACTTTTAAAAGCTCTAGGGTTGCATTGCATATTAAGAACGTTGTGAATGCTGGGATGGCTAATGGCAAGTCGGTTTTCTTAATAAAGCTGACCATCTCAAGTGGTTTAAGTTGAACAAGTAGTGGTGTGGATTTGAACAAGCTGACCATCTCAAGTGGTTTAAGTTGAACAAGAAGCCTAAAGATGGGTTGAGTTCAAGATCAGGTTACCTATCTTTCTTATGGTTTGGATTGTTGCTATGGCTGCGAGTAAACCAAACACCAAACAACCAACAAGCAGCGATCCTCAGGTCCAAGATGGTTTTTTTGTGTTTCATCCAAATCTTGATGCAATGAAATCAAAACTTTAACGAGCAAAATATTATATTTCCCAAAAAAGGGTTCGACACAATAGATGAAGTCCTCGTCTATAAGATCGTCGCTGAAGCTTAAAAAGAGTAGACGGCGATAAAAGTAGTTCAGACAACAAAAGAACCAATGACCCATAACCCTGATCACCCTCTTTCTTTTCTCCCCATCTACACTTACATCTAACCCATAGATAGGGTAAGAACAAATTAAGTATAATTCGTCTAAATATTGGGCCTTCGCACGGCCTACCTCCAAATAACCATCTTGGATCTTGTGAATATCTTTGAGCAAATTCAATAGCTAGCTCGGTTTTCCCCACTCCATGTACGCTATTAATGCACACCACACTACCTCCGAAGCTCTTGTATATTCCATTCTTTGTTTTCCTTGGTACAGTCGCTGGGCTTCATGGTCTTGAACATCTTTACCTCCAAAAACGCGGTTTCAAACAACTGTTTATTATATTTGGATGTCAAATAATGAGTTTTTTCGGTGACTTTTCGGTCGGGTTTGTGGAGTTCAACAAGTAGAGTTTATGATATTAGTAGAACTAGGTTTAAAAAAATGGGTCGATTCCTGGTTTTTTGATAGTCAGTGATATGGCGGTGGTAATGGTGGTGATTGGCATTGGAGTCATCAGGCGGTGGTGGGTAAGGGTGGATAAAAATACTAGTACGGCTCACATCATTCTGTCCAGGAATACTTTGAAAGATAATGGTTCAAATTTTTTGATTCACTGTATTAGGTGAGTGGCATTGGTGGCGGAGGCGTCGGAGATGGGCTTGGGATGGTAAGAGGTTGAAGATTCCTAGAGGGAGATGATGTTATTTTTAACCAATAGACACTTTCAGCATAAAAAGGTTTTGGTTCCAATTGGATGGTGGTGAGAGTGTGTGGGTAGCTGTGGTGAGATGGTGGGAAGTGGGGGATAAGATGAAGATTTAAATTTTTGTAATTAATATATTTTTCCTTTATTATTAATCAATAAAAAAAGTTTTGGGATAAGGCCCATTTGGATGTGAAAGGACGATTATATTACCTTGGAAGACGCAAAAACTTAACGAAAAATGGATGGAGTTACGGTCAAAGAATCGGTCAACTCAAAATGGACAACTACATGGACGATGAGTGTAATTTCGAGACTTTTAGGACGAAACTTGCAATTTCGAGACAACCACAAGGACGAGCCATCACTAACTGCCAATAAATCTTATCTTCACTTCATGGAGACACTTGGACCTGGTGTTGTCATAATACTAATATACTCTAGTCTCAATTACATGTTCTATTGTTAGTGACGGGCAGTTAAAGCTGTTGGTTATTCTGAAACTTTTAGGGCGAACCAAATGCCGTGAACAAAGTAGATAGTCTCCGACGTTAGCGACCATTATGAAATCCTCAAATAGTCTATTCCGTTTAACGATCGTTACGAAATCCTCTGCCATTTACCGAAATTTACAAATCTGTCTCTTAAACAATACAGTAGCTGAAATTTACATAAAATTCTATGTATAATAAATGATCAGCAGTAATTGATCCTTTAATTTTTTTGGTCTTTTTTTGTAAACCTAAAAAATTTACCTTCATATGTGTTAACTGAAATAACAAGACCATCTTGGTAACAATAATCTAACGTAATTCGTTTCTAACATTGTGAAAAAATCATCCCTATGTATGCATGGCGAGCCAAGCCAGGACTTTGTATTAAAGGGGGCTCAAATTTTTTCCCCTGATTGTAACGTACAACTCCTTTTAGAAAAAACTGGATTGAATTTAGAATCGTTCGGCATACGTGTTCAATGATATTTTTTTGGTAGCAACATACAATTACTTGATTAGTTTAGAAAATGAACAAAATGAGCAAACGTTGGCGTATATGGTAGGGAAGATCAACAACCGAAGAAGGTAAATAAGCTCGTTGTTAACATAGATAAAGGTCATTGGCTAAAGACATTTCCAGGGTCTGGATTTTTTTAATCCATGAGTGAACCGTTAGAAGTGCCCCTCCTAAACAAACAACAACTCTATATATTTAGAGATAAACTCCGAATCACAAGTTCACAAAAACATAACTCATATATTGTAATTTGCAAATACCTAGAATTTTATACAAAATATTTGTTTGAAAAGTAAATATCATATCACATATTGATCTAACTTTTGTATACATTAACACCTCCATTAACTTCAAAGTGTTTCATTCCTTAATTTCTACAAGATACGTGTCAAAATACTTCCAACATTTGCTTTGTAAAATAAAAAAATTATGAAACAAACTTATTAAAATTGAAACGCTATGCAACAATGCAATACAAGCTAAATAAACACAACAATGAAATATATTTATTGCTTTTTCATGCAAGTGGGTTAGTGACTTACTGACATTCATATTTAATAGAGTATTATATATGTGTATTTTTTTTTTTTTATACACACAATCTCTTACTCTTTCTCTTTCTATTAACTCATCTTCTTCTTCAAACTTCAACTTCCATTTTCAAGATCTTGCCCTCGTCATGATTTTTTTTCTTATTCCAATGTAACATGAATTTATTCAAAGCTATAAGGTAGGCTAGTTGGCCGGTTAGGAGGGGCCGAGCACCCTCCAGCCCCTCTACTGGCTCCATCACTGCCTATGTAATAATTGATAAACAAGTTATGAGTACAAATTAAACCAGATTTAGACAAGGTTTTTTATACTTATATTTTTGTTTTATGCGCAAGACTGTGTCCAATAGCTGAGCACCCGTAAAAAATCCTCACTGACGAAGCAAATACATTTTTTGTTAGATAGTTGGAATAAAGTGTTGGTGTTGGTTGTTGTGTGTCCCAGATCAGGGTGAAGATAATCAATAGCCTAGCTAATTACCAAAGATAGTTACCGGATATTACTTGAAGTCGTGTAATCACTTTCCAAAGAAGATTATTCGACCTTATGCCTGGGTATCACGAATACCTCTTTGGGATAAAACCAAGTGTTGTTCTTGTTTTAGGTACAAATCAAGAACACTGCATTTCTATGTGTTTATGTTTTCTGTGTATTTTTTATTGCAATTGTGATCCCTATTTATAGGGGAAATACTCAAATTGCTCATAATTTGCGGTTGTGAGAGACCATAAAAAAAACCTAAAATTCTCTCTTCTATGGGCGAAAAAACGGCTCCCTCTATTCCATCAATTCTGATCGCATAATCTTCTTCTTTCTTGATCCGAATATCATATAATACTCTTGTTTAATCTGTTAATCTTATGATTATAATGATTTAACAAGTTTCTTATTTGATTGATGTTTCTCTAAAGATTTAGGGTGCGATCTCTCATTTAGGGTTTGGTGTTTTTTCGTTCTTTAGGGATCTTTATTAATTCTTATCGACTTTCATTATGGAAGTCAGATAGTCCTTCGTGTATTTATATTATTGCCTTCCTTCAAAGGTTTTTCGTGATGAGATAGACGTGGATCTCATAGCTGCTGTGTTGATCTTTTAGTTTTCTTTGTTTAGGGTTTTTTAGGTTTCGTTTTGCTTGTTGCAGTCAAGAATGTCGAATACAAGTGATAAGGGTACTACGTTTGGAGATGGTGCTGCTAGGGTTGGTATGCAGCTTAGAAGTAGTCCAAAGGTGAGTACATCTTCTCCTTTGGTTTCTCCGTCTACTATTATTAACGTGCCCCGAGAACTGTATAGTATTGATGTTGCTGCCACTTTTGGAGTTCCATTAACTACTGTGGGTGACTTGCAAAAGTTAATTAATGATATTGATGCTGGTAAACATGATGAGTTATTATCTGAGTTGACTAATGAAGATCGTATGGAAACCTTGGAAGCATTAGGTTCTATATGTAATTCAATTAAGGTTGATCGTAATAATGCTGATGTTATCCCTTGTAAGGTTTCGTATGCTGATGATTCAATTAATCTTAATGTTGATGAATCCACAATACCTAGTGACCCTATCGTTCAGTCTGTGGACATCAATAAGTCAACATCCTATGCTGGAGTTGCGGGTGGAAGTGCAAAGGATCAACCAAATGTTAATTCCAACTTTCGTACCTTGGTGGCTGATCCCGTATTTGATGGTGTTAACATCTCTATTCCTCGTAAAGTTGTTGAAAAGGTTAGTACTCGCTTTGAACACACTCTATATGGCTACTTTATTGGAAAGAGAATGGCGTTTCCGGTTGTTGAATATTATGCTAGGAACAACTGGGCGAAACATGGGCTGAAAAGGATTATGATGAATTCCAAAGGCTTCTTTTTCTTTAAATTTGATTCCCGGGCTGGTTTAGAGGCTGTTCTGGAGGGTGGTCCTTGGTTGATTCGTAAATCTCCGATCATTCTCAAGAAATGGTCGATGGATACTAGATTGCTCAAAGAAGAATTGACTCGTATTCCGATATGGGTTAAATTGCATGATGTTCCTATTCAAGTTTTTGAAGAGGATGGTATTAGTCTAATTGCTACGTTCATTGGTAAACCTGTTATGCTTGATTCATACACAAGCTCCATGTGTAATGATTCGTGGGGTAGGAGTAGTTTTGCTCGGTGCTTAATTGAGGTAAATTCAGAGGCTGATCTCGTGGATGTTGTTACTATTGGTATTCCATCTCTTTCTGAGGATGATTTTACCAAAGAAACCATCCGTGTTGAGTATGAATGGAGGCCGCTCAGATGTGATACATGTAAGATTTTTGGTCATGTTCATGACTATTGCCCTAAAAAAGTGGCGAGTCCTCCTATTGTTGCTACTTCTAATGTTGTTACCCCTAATGCTGAGAAGACTAATGATGGTTTCCAAACGGTGGGTAAAACAAAGAAGAGGAAAGGTAAGTCCAAGTCTACTAATGACGGTCAGTTTACTGGTCCTTCGGTTAAACATAATGTTAGACATGAGCCTAAAGCGACTACAAGTGCACCAAAGAAGGGAACTACTTATGTGGGTTATACATCTCAATCGACTCTTATGTTGAAGACGACTGGTAATTCATCTAAGAAAGATAATCTCTCCATGTCTAATTCTTTTCCTGTCTTAAATGAAGAAGATGTGGAAAATGTGTATGATGAATCGGCTAACTTAATTCAAAACACAAAAGCTGGTGGAAGTTTATCTTTCATGGCTACTGCTGGTTAGCTTGTTTAGTTGTATTATGTATTCTAGTTGCAATTAGTTATTTCTAGAGTTGTAAGAGTTTATGGCATGTCATAAGCTCTAGTTTTAGGTGTTTATGGTATGTGCTTAAATACACATACCTTTTACCTTTAAAAACAAGCTAAAATAACCAAAAACGGACTTAAAATGCCAAAGATACGCTTGTTTTGCTAAATGTATTGTGCAGGAACGGATAACCAAGAAAAGAACGAAAAACAAAGACAAAACAACAAAACC
>BQNB010109996.1:0-22641 GCA_026074375.1 Tanacetum coccineum
GGCAGGACCATCACTGGAAAATGCGAGGGAACTCAGTGTCAATGCATTTTTTGTTGAATTTATTGATTGAGATCAAACCTATATTTCTTGTTTATTTAAACAATAAATGTTGCTAGTTTGGATTTTTTTTACTTGTTTTCTTAGTTTCATTATTACGATCATGTCTTTCCGCTACCTCTTTTTATTTTAAGATGTCACAAAATAAATGTTCAATTCATGTTTTAAACAATTAAAAATGACTTAAAAACTATGTGAAAATAAAAGAAAATATTTATTTTGGGATGAAGAGAATATCTTTTATCCTATCTAACTGACTAGGCATAAATTTGTAGACGTACAAAATTTTTAGACACTAAGGGCCTGTTTGGTTTGTAGAGGGGTTTAGGATTAGGATTTGGATTTGGATTTGGATTTGGATTTAAATTTGGTTTAAGATTTGAATTTAGTTTTAAGGTAAGAGAGATAAAGTAATATTTAAAAATGTATTATATTTTTTAATAGTAATAAAATATAAATATATTACATAAAAGTAATAAAATATATAAATGAGAGACTATAAAAACAAGATGGCCCACTAAAAGGAATGGAGTTAGAAAATTCATGCACACCCCGTGGAATTTCATATGCCGGTATATTTCAATTTGAGCCCAAAGTTGATATTGACATATTCACAGCAAATAACGCTTTTGGCTTCAAATCTGAATTTCAAAGTCAAAAAACCCAAACCAAACACCTCCTAATCATATTCAATAAATGATTATATTTTAATAAACATGACACATAATTAACAATATTTAGTTTTTGACATGTGCACTATAAGGAGGGTTGTTCCAAGGAACTACGACCCAAAAGGAAAAGGTTTTTAATAGCTTCGCGCTTTCCTGCTCCTCCGCTCCTTTGTGCATTTTTCTTTTAAAGAGCTACCGTGAAGCAAGTTGATTATCGGTTTAAGTTATTCGATCTCATTTTGTCCTTATTAAAATATGTTGTTTAAAAAAATCGAAAAACCAAAAGTAATCTCCTTTAACCTCTTTGACATTTAATTCTTTTTTCTTACCCTCTTATTTGTTTGATTCTCCATCATGTCTTCGTTTAACCAGTATGGTTGTTCATTTTGTAGGGGTCCCCATAATGGTGGAAATTGCCCCAGTTGTAGCGTGATAGAGTCGGGAAATGGGTTTGTCTATGACCAAAATCCCTATCCTTATCATGAGATGAACGATTATTTCAACCAGCCTCCACAACACCAATACGAGACATACTCGTGTGAATTTTGTGGAGGAAACTCTCATCCGGGTTTCGATTGTCAAACAGGGAACACACCCGTCTTTGATCAGGGTCCCTGTTACAATCAAGACTTTGGTTTTAACCAACCTCCACATTATTCCCCGAGTCAGCCACAACAATATCCTTGTTGTGAGATCTGTGGGAACGATGCTCATTATGGTTACGATTGTCCACCTCAAGTTCCGTTTGTTTATGATCAGGACCCGTGCTACAATCAAGACTATGATGAGTTCCCACAAACTTTACCAAGTTTTCAACAACAAATTCTTTGTTGTGAAAATTGCGGGGGTCCTCACGCGACTTTTGAATGTCAACCGATGAATCAAAATTTTCACGATTCCGGTTTTGACCAATTTCAACCCCCGCAGTCTCCCGTCATTCATCAACCTCCTCAAGAAATGAGCATGGAAGCTTTGCAAGCCCGAGATGACCTAATGAAATCGATAAAAAAACTTTCTAAAGAAGTTTAATTGTATTTCTTTTCAGAAAACACCGAAGGTTTTAATGCAAGCTTAGGACAAATTTTTTAAAATTAAGCATGCTCAATCCGAGGACGTGCAAGAATTTCTTAACAAACTTGTTGATGATGTGCGAAACGTAAACGAGGAGTTGGCAGAATATACCAATACTCCAAGTTGGAATTTGCCTAACTCATCTTACGATGATGATGACGAGGAAAGTTCAATCCCCTTAAAAGATATCATTATGTCCGAACTTCCTCCGTGTGTTGCAATCACACCCGATTCACCAAAAACGGACTCCCTCATAATGGAGGATGAGCATCTTAGCACAATTCCGAAAACAAAATCGGACGAATTCATAAAGTCTAGTGTTGAGAACCTTGTCCCTACCCCAAGTGAGTCCGAGGATGCTTCCAACGGTCAGTGGGATTTGCCCGTTTATGATGATTTTCCCAAGAGTCATCTTGTTACTTTTTCTAACCCTCTCTTCGATATCGATGACGATTGTACCTCAAGTGATGATGAGTCATTTTCTGAGGAGGACGTTTCAATGGAGAATTTTAAAATTTTCTCTAATCCCCTCTTTGATCTTGATGAAGAAATCATTGCTACTAAGGTGAATCTAATTCAAAATGAGGTGTTAGAAAGTATCACTTCAATTCCCCCGGGAATTGATTCCTTTGATGCCGAATCCAATCTTATAGAATCTCTGCTTAATCGAAATACTTCAATTGATTCTTTTTCTAAGATTGATTATATTCTTGATGAGTTCGCCGGTGAACTCACTCTTCTCAAATCAATTCCACTGGGAATTGATGATGATAACCTTGATCCGGAGGGTGAAATTCATCCAGTTGAGAGGTAGCTTTATGATAACTCATCTCCTCGCCCTCTGAAAGATTCTAATTCCGATGTTTCTGATGCTATAACCGAATCTTTCTCTCCATCTCCTATCCCCGTTAAGGATAGTGACTCTCTCATCGAGGAAATTGATTTATTTCTTACTCTGGATGAATAGATGCCACCAGGCATTGAGACCGATGACTATGACTCCGAAGGGGATATCATTTTCTTTGAAGAATTGCTTACCGATGATTCCCTTTCGCTCCCTGAGCATGAGTATTTCCACTTTGAAAGTGATTATGATCCATCATCCCCTCGCCCTCCGGCGAAACCACCGGATGATGATGAAATTGAGCCCGATACGGGACTATTAACTACAAAAGTGGTGGGTGATATTTCTGAACACTATGTTCTTATACTTAGACTTTTACCCACCCAACCCACCCTTTGTCCAGTGATTCAAACTTTGCTTCCATTTTCATCCGAAAATGTGGGCAAAGTTCATCTCTTATCACATCGGGGCTTTAAAACTTCCAAGCTGTCTCTTCATGAAAGTCTGATGTTGATTTCTGGAGACAACACTCCAAATTTGGATGTTCGTCATCCCCATTTCTATCCCCCTTGACAAAGCTCAAGTATGGGGGATCGGGTCAATCTCAGTGACCTTAAACAAGCGCTTCATGGGTGGCAACCCATGCTTATCCATTTTATTGTCTAGGAATTCCCGGATTATGAAGCCTCTCGTGCTCGTGGTTTTATCCTTCATTCACTCGAGCTTCAAATCCTCAACTTCATTTTGGAAATCCAATATCCTAATCTTATCGACTAACATTTATCTTTAAGCACACTTAATAAACGGCTTTAGATATATGTAGAAACCATTCGTAAAACATTGAGGGCAATGTTTAGTTCTAGTATGGGGGGATCTTTCGATTTGATTGTGCATGCAGTCGTTGTTTTCACGTAATCCCGTTTTTACCACCAAAAATTTTGAAAAATACCAACAAAAAAAATTTTAAAAATTTTCAAAAATAAAATAAGTGTTTTGTCACAATTTTGACTTTTCTGCTGGGTAGAATAAGAGTAAATTTTGACTTGATCGAGCGTGTTGAGCTCTAGCTTGTTTCTTAACTTTTAAATTAAGCGTTCGGAGAAATTCGCGAAGAACGAAAAATGATAGAGTTAATTATGAGTTGGATGCTAAACAAGGATTATTTGGAAATCTTAAGAGCTCATGTATGTAATTTGTGGCTTTTTCTCCCATAAGCTCCTAACCAGACTAATAATACGTGCTATTTTTGGAGATTAAACCTAAATCAACAATTTTTATGTAGTTGATAGAAAAATTTTTAGTCTTAGTTTAAATTTATACTTAAATTTTTCAAAAAGAAGTCTTCTCAAAGTATAAAATGAAATGGAAAAAAAGAAAAAAAGAAAAAATATATATGATGAAAAATGAAAAAAAAAGAATGATAAGTAATAAATATAAACTGTGGGCTGATAAAAGTTTGATGCATCTTGCCGACTCACAACCGATATTGCAGCCTTCTAAAAGGTCGAGGGTTACAATTGTATCATAGTTATGTTTAATATTAAGTGTTAATTAATAAATGTAAGATATTTTTTTGTTAAATTTAAATATGCTTTTGAACTTTGACTATTTCATTTTAAGTTTTAAAAAAAAAATAAGCTATGTATATACGGGAAACCTAAGAGTTTTTGAAACCAATGGTCCGTGAGTCCCGATATTAGTCTCTGTGGGGTGTCAAAAGCCTGGTCACTTAGCCGCAAGGTTGAGATGTGCCGAGATGAAAGTCGCTACATGGGATGATCTCGCCTTCAAACTCATTATTCTCGGGTGGAACGTGAAGCATAGAATTTTGCAAAACGTTGATCCATGGTTGAAATTCAAAATGGCACATTCACCTAAGATATAATAATTGTCGGGAGTGAAAAGTTCACAAGTTGCAAATATGAGTAGTGTTAGCATCTTAACTTATATTTAGCGGTGATTTCGTTTTAAGCTTGGTTTGGAGCGAGTGAAAAATCGGGGACGATGAATTTATCCTTTTTGGGGCATTTTAGGATTGAAATGTTTCTTATTCCGTGACCCTAAAAGTTATAAAAATAACGAAAGTCAAATATGTTAGTTAGTTGCTTAAAAAGAAAAGTACAAAAAAGGAGAAAAAGGAAAAATACAAAAATATGTGTGGTAGTTAGTGTAAATAATAAAAATGGTAAAAACGGGGCTTGTCGAAGCTATTGATTCTTTCATACCCCTCGACGAACACTTAGCTACTTTTCGAGGTTATTAGTCGAGGGGGATTGAGATTCTTAGTTTTCTTAAGTGTTTACGTATAGCATTGCGTGAGGACACGCAATAGTTTAGTATGGGGGATTTTGGTATGTGCTTAATTACACATACCTTTTACCTATAAAGACGACCCTAAACGACCAAAAACGCACATAAAATGCCATATATATGCTTGTTTTTGTGTTTGTACTGTACAGGTATTAGATATTCGACAAAAAGATAAAAGACACATCAAAAAGGAAAAAACCGAGCACGGAATTGAAAAAAGCAGAAAAGTCAAAGTCAACCGAAAAGTCAACCCCGACTAAGTCAACAGTCAAGGTCAAATCCGAAACCGAAGAAATGTTAAATGGGCCCACCCGTACCCATCTAATGGGCCGAGTCAGCCCATTTAAACATTATATGAGGCCCAAATCCTAATAAATATAAACCGGCCCAAAGACAACATAAATGGCCCAAATCCCTTAATTGTTAAGACTTAACAGCCATCCTAACGGCTGTTAGTCTTTTATTTCACCACAAGGACTATCACTGCAACAACAACATACAACTTTAAGGACCATTTCTGCCAACCCCTTTAAACTTTTATCACAACAAGGACTGTCTATGCAATACACTTATACAAGTTGAGGGACCAGGATTGCCAATCACCAAATAACTTCCAAAGTAGCAAAAAAAGGCGCCAAGATATACACTGTATATCTTTCGCACGCGTTTTGTGTGCCTGTCACTTTCCCACCTCGAAACCTTCTTCACCCCACTCCAAACCTATCACCGTCACCAGTTCACCCCACCTCATAAAATCTCACTTGCCACGATGGCAATCCTATGAAGTTTGATTGGGCAGGGAAATTCAAAGGTTGAGATTGATTTGCTTGGGGCCAAAGAAAAATAGAGGGCCAAGATGGGACTTTGGTTTGCACTCACACAACAAGCACACCTTGAAGACCTCCCAGCTTATAAAAGAAAGAAGAAGACAAAAGACTTAGTTATCTAGGAGTAGTTTTAGTTTAGTTTTAATTCATGTTTTTATTGTCTTTAAATTTTTGTCATTTTAATTTACAAACCTTGTAACCTTTTTAATCTTAATGAAAATTTTAGTCTTTTAAGTTTTTCTTACAAAATCTGTCTCAATTAGCTGTTAACTGCTTTTTCTTGTTGGCTTATTTTAGATGCTTATATCTGTGATTTACTTATTTTTTAGTACTTAATATTGTTAGTTTATGATTTGTCTTTGAAATTCTTAGCCTGTTTCAGTTTGAGTCAGTTTTAAATTGATTTTTTAACTTTAAAGGGGTGTTTGGGTCAAGGTTAGAAAACGGGTCAAAATGGGTAAAAATTTGTCTTGGGTTCTCAAATCAATTTGCATAAGCTCTAAATTAGTTTTTTTATAAACTCTTAATAGGTTTTGTTAAGTTGTAGTGTTTGATTTTTCAATTATTCAAGTCTGCAAGTCCAAAAGGGTATTTTACCAGCTTATTTGTTAATTTTTATCAAATACACTTGAAGCCATGTTTTTATGATCAAATGCAGTCTATAATGCAGCAATAAAACTTTTGTTTTTGGTTGATAGGTTGTGATTTAGCATTTTAACCATTCTAGCTCATAAAGTAGAACTAGTCCCGTTATACTCCTTTTAATACTTCTGAGTCCAATGCTCTTTACTGTCATCTAGCTTATTTGGCCTTCTTAATTTCATTTCTTATTGCTTATTAGGTGTAGACTTGTATTTGTTTTAGTATGAGTCTTTTAGATTTTGTTTTGAATCTTAAATTTCAGTCTAAGAGAGTCACTTTAATTCAAAAAGCCAAAAAACCACAAGTAGTATAGTTGTCTTTTTCATATCCTTTTTCTAGCTTATTACTAAACTTATTTGCTTAATTCATGATCCTTAGTGCTTATTGGGGCCTAGACTTGTTCTGTTTATGCTTTTCTGCCTTTTCTAAGAGCCTTTTGTGTCTTTAAGCCTAACTCAAAAGTTAGTGAAAAGTCTTTTTAATAATGGTTTTAAGTCTGCTGTCCTAGTGCCTTTTAGGAGCTTTTCTAGTCTATTTGTTAGCTTATTATCCCTTTCTTTTGTGCTTATTATGTTTAGCCTCTAGGTTGTTTTAGCTTATTTACTTGCCGTTTGCTTATTTAGACCCCATAAAGTTAGCAGCTTAGCTTAACTTCAAAATCCTTAGAAAACCTTAATCTGTCACTTTTATTTTGCTTATTTCCTGCTTATTTTTTTAGTTTTTAGAAAAAGTGTCTTTTTTAAATTTGCTTATTTTTTACTGTACTTCAAGTTAAAGTAAAAAAAATGTTTTTGAAAAAAGGAGAGGCATGGGGCTTGAACCCATGACCTCTCCCTTTGCACCTAGTCGTCCCACAACACTCACACACTAACCACGACACCAGATAGGGCCATCTGGTTATATGCTTCCTTATTAATTCTTTATAGTAGTTTAAGCCCAATAAGCCCACCAGCCCTATTTAGCTTATTACCAGCTTATTCCAATAAGCTGGTAAGCCCTTTTTATTTTTTATAGAATCAGCACATTTTAAACTATTTTCCATGAATTTTTCAGATTTTTCCCATTTAATTTACTATTTTTAATCAATTTTTTCTCATTAAAACAGTTTTTAAATCATAAAAAATTAAATAAAAATCAAAAAAATATAATTCTTTTTTTTAAATTTTCTTTTATCATGTAGGACCTAGGAAAAATAAATTTGCATCCGTAGGGTCTAAATTGTAAAATTTGGTTTTTTAAAGAACGAGATTTAAATCTCGTTCTCGTTTTCGTGTTTTAAGTTTAATTGCCTTTATTTTTTCTGTTCCCGTAGACTTAGGATTTCCTTTTATGCCTTATTTATGCTTCCTGTAGAATTTTAAGTCATCCATTGCCTTTTTATGCTCCGTAGTTTTAAGTTTAAATTCTCGTGCCTTTTTATGTTTTTCCCGTAGTTTTAACTATTCCTTAGTTAAATTTCCATAATTTCTAGTAAAATTTAGAAAAACCAATCAAATCTTTTATTATTCAAGCATCTAAAAGTCAAACCAAAAACGTAACCTTCAATTTCACGCCTTGTTGGGGATAAACGACCCGGGAATATCATATACTACTTCCGGTTTCATTGATTTTCTTGATAATTATCCTTATTATATATTTATAATTATTTATATTTATATATATATTTAGGGATAGTTTCAAAAACCAATCACAAACCAACCGAACAACTAATTTGGTTCTCGTGTTGGATATGGGTTTGACAATGTGAACCAAAAACCGAACCGAAAACCGAATTCATATAAATATATATATTTTTTATATATTTATATATATATATATATAAATACCATTAAAATTATATCCTAATATAAAAAAACACTTTTTATGCTTGAAATAATTCTTTTTTTTTGCTAAATATCTATGTAATATATTTTTTTAAATAAATAGTGAAATTTAGGTTATTCGGGTCAACCCGAGAACCGAACCGAATTCAAATTTGATTTTCGGTTCGGGTTTCGAGTTGACTCAAAAATTTTTTAACCGAAACGAACTAACCGATAACCCCATAACCGAACCTATCAACACCAGTTCTTCTGCGGGAACCAGATTTACTCGCCTTTCTCTTGATATTTCAAGCTGTCTCTCTGGGTCTACAGCTGTTTCAAGAGTTCGATTGTAATTATTCCTTCCAAACACTCTTCTTGTTGTTCTAGCTACTTGATGCCTATTTCGGGCCATTTGTCGGTAGCCGCGGATTTGATCTTCTTGAGTTGGCAGTTCTGTTTGTGTTTGTGTAGAACTTCTGTTGAGGATGCTTGGTCTTCTGGAAGTCATTTCTTTGACTCTTTTTCAAACTGTTCTTTAAAGATTTTATTAGGATCTTCAAAGACGTGTATTTTTCCGTCTATTCTTTTCACAGGGAGTTTTCCACTAATGGAGAAATTATCAAGTCTTTTGGCTAGGCTTGATATTGAGTCTTCAAGGTCAGCGGGCTGAACTTCTTTTTCTATAATCGTATGAATTTCCTGTTTGAGCTTGTCAAACTTTTCTTCGAGCTCAATTAACTTCTGACTTTGCTTAGTGGCCAAATAAAGTAAAGTGTTATTTTGTTTTATAACAGCGTTTACTTGAACAGCCAATCCTCCTTTGTAATCAGATGTTTTTGCAAAACCAACTGCTGGTGATTCAAGGTCTTCAGTGGCTTGTATAGCTTCTTGATATCCAGTTGTTGCCTTTAAATATGCAAGACTCATCCGGTGATGAGTTTCTTAACTTCTGTGAAGAAGGTGTTCAACCTTCTGGATCTTCTGATTAAGATCTTATGTTAGTCTAAGGGCTTCTTTTTCGACTAACTTTGGTTGCTCAGCTATTTCTTGAACAAGGTTCAAGACTTCTCTTTTAGTGAGTGGTTTGGACTGTTGGATCTCAGTTGAGATCTGTTGAAGGCTTTTTCTGGTTTCACTCTGTGTTTTTCTCAGTAATTCCTCACAAGATTCTAGCTTTTCTTGACAATTTTAGACTCTAGACTCAAGTTCTTTTTGTTTTTCAAAAATACTATTGTAATTTTTGAGTGCTACCTTATAAAATAGATTTAAACGACTATAAACACAAGCTAGATTATTAGCTAAATCGGTTGGTGTAGGTTTAGGACTAGTTTCGTTAAAGATGATATATTCAGGATCTACAGTTCGTGAATTATCATATCAATACTGCATTTCTTGCTCAAAGCGCTCGGACATAACATTATAAAAACTTCAAAGGATAAATTTACAAACTTGTTTTAGATTAACCAAATGGTTAACTTCAAACTTTTCCCGTTTCTTACGATACTTTTTATAAAGAAGCAATTGCGCTGTCTTTTATAAAAAACAAGTGGTTTTATGAAATTTTTAATAGAAATGTTACCGCAGAAATACGAATTATTGATAAAATAATACCTTTACTGCTTTTCCTGAATATACCTGAAGGGTTTAGCCTTCCATAGAGCTAAGAATGTTTTGATTCAAAGCTCTGATACCAAGATGAAAATTACATTGCCAGGAATTTTTATCTTATATTAAAGCTCAAAAACTAAAACTTTAAAGTACAAGTATTACTTAAAACACACATTTTTATTAAAATACCACGAAAGCTTGTTATTACAAGGGTGGTGGTAGTAGTAATTAGAATATAGCATTTCTAAAGGTTCTCTTGGTTTTATAAACTTATCTACCTTTTGAAAAATTGATAACTTACTACTAGTTATCAGTTCCGTGCATGCATGGGTTTACACATAAATCAAATTTGTTTTAAAATTTTTGTTTAACATATTTCATATGAAAATAAACTAGTATTTGATGTTTTGTAATTGTGATATTAGTACAACTAATAATTATGCACACGGTTTTACATAAAAAATTCATTATGTATTAATATAAGTGTTTTAAAACCCGGTCGGTTGAACCGTGAACCGGTCGGTTGAACAATGAACCGGTCGGGTGTCCGGAAGTCGGATTTTGTCAAAAAACCCGGTTGAACTGTGATCCAGTGGCTCGACCGGATCAATTAAAAAACCATTTTTTAAAACATTGATTAATATTTTGTAAATATTTTGTTGGATGAAAGATTTAACTTTGTGTAACTTACATGAGTTTTAATGACTTAATGTTGTTGTTCAAATTTATCTATTAATATCATGTTGTACACAATATACGAGTTTGACATGTTTTTTCTGATATTCTTATATAAACTTTAAATAGATTTTATATATGTTGTATTTTTAAAGTATAAAGTCAAAAATGTATAAAGTCTATAAGGAATATTGTTTATTTTCTAAAGTTATTAAAAAATATGAAAATTTATAAGTTTCACTTAACTCTATATGATTACTAAAGTTTTGTTAATTACATCATTTTTTTAAGTTTTTGTTTTTCACAAATTTGACATGTATATTTTTTATATCTTTTTTTTAAATCAAAATTCTCCACCAATTTTTTCAATTTTGACTTGTTTTTAACCAATCAGATTGCACGATTTTACCTACGTGTAAAAATCAAGCATTTTAATTGGTTTAAAAGATTTTATAGGGCTTACGAGTTTGCAAAACTAACTTCATAAAATTATACAAGTTATAAGGGATTTTAGAAGCTTGAGTTGTTAAAATAGTCTATCTTATAAAATAAGCTTTGTTAAGCTATAAGCCAATGAAAGTTTTAATAAGCCATAAGCCTAGTAAGCTCAAGTCCATTGAAAAAGACTTATGGGGCCCTTATAACTAGTCAAACTACTTGATACTCTTCATAGCATAATGAATTATCACGCAAAAACTGAAAATATATATGAATTTAATTTTAGGCTGAGCATCAGGTCAAAATCAAAATCGAACCGACAAAACCGAACCGATAAAAACCGAACCGAACAGAAAACCGACTTTGAGAAAAACATGAACCGAAAACCGAACCGAAGTGAACTGAGCAAAACTGAAACCGAACCGAACCGAGCAAAACCGAACCAAATAAATAGTTTACGCGCATTTTCTTGGTTTTAACACGAACCGAACCGAGAAAAACCAAAACTTAAAACCATAAATATACAAGACAAAAAACCAAACCGAAAATGGTCGGTTCGGCTCGGCTCTGTTTGTCGGTTCGGTTCGGTTTTCAGTTGGTTTTGCTCAACCAGAATTTTATTTAATGTATTTTTATGCAATAAACTCCGACTCTAACTAATTTATCAAATAACTTCATAAAAATGTAAGCTTTATCTTTTGATTTATAATATAAACTCTAAGTCTATCTGCAACCGAAGCCTCAACCCATTATATCATATACTCTATGTTTATACTAAACATCAAGTCACGCCCTCTCATAACATGTATTATGACTTTTAACATTTGCAAGGATACCTTTTGATAATAATGTATTTTATGAAATTACTAAAGGAGTAATGATCAAGGTTATAAATAGCGTGAGGCGTGGCGTGGTGGCATGATCAAGCCTCACGCCTTTGCGAGCCATGACGAGTCATGACGTTTTTAAGGCGTGACTTAAAGCGGCATAAAATATGAAAATATTTATAAATTTATATATTTATATCATATTACAACTATATTGAGTTAAAAAAATTGTCATACATAATGAATAAAGTCAAGAAACTATCTTTGCATGTAATCTTTTTCATTTCTGTATAAAAATACGATTTTTATGGAAATTGAATTCAAAAAAGCCTCCACGCATCACGTTTTATCGCGTCTTATCACGTTTTTTCACTCCTCATCTCACGTCAAGCCTTAAGCCCAAGCCTTGGTCTATTGCGTGGCGTGGAGGTCACGCCTCGCGCATTTGCGAGGCCTTTGCGCGCCTTTTAGAGCCATTTTAATGATACACATTCTTATTAAATCCTTCTAACTATCCTCTTATTTTACATGAACGAGGATGTAGACCCGTGCTTCGCTGCGGGACAATTAGCGGGCATCGTTTTGGCTTGACGGAAGTGGATCCGGTGGTGATTTTCGTTTGTCGTTGCGATATTTCAGTGTTATTATGACTATCGGACCGATAACCTCAAAGGCTATTTTTGTAAATTGCAAAAAAAAAAAATAAGTACTTAACGACCGATCCCAGACTATTTTCGTAAATTCTAAAAAAAATTAAGCTAACGATCGTTACTTAACAACCGTTAGTTGGGGGAGGGGTATTCTGTAAAATTTTAAAAATAAGGATAGTTTTTGTAATTTGATACATAGTGAGAGAGAGTATATTTTTGTAAATTGCAAAAAAAAAGTAAGTTAACAGTCATTACTAACGGTCGTTAAGTAACGACCGATCCCAAAGACTATTTTTGTAAATTCTTAAAAAATTAATTAAACTAACGGTCGTTACTTAACAGCCGTTAGTGGGGGGAGGGGGTATTTTATAATTTTTTTTAAAATGATGGTAGTTTTCGTAATTTGACTCATAGTGCGTGTAACATTCCGTATTTTCAGGTCATTTACGATGTCATATATTTCACTAATTATATTTTTTTTCTCGTACGCGCTCGCTTTTAATTTTAAGTGTTAAGTTAAATCGCGTAAACTAAAAAAATCAACAATCAACGTAAACAGACACCAAACGAATTAAGGTTTTCGTCAAGCAAACAATATATTATTTTACGAAAGTAATAATCAACTTTTTATATTTTATTTTTCTATTGGTTACGTAACAACTCTCTACTTTTCAGCAATAAAATAACGTTTTTAAGCATTCCCTCGAACCACCAAAACTTTCTACTCTTTTTTTTTTCTCGTACGCGTTTACTTTTAATTCTTATTATATAGTAAAATCGCGTAAACTAAAAATCAACAATTAACGTAAACGGACACCAAACGAATTAAAGTTTTTGTCAAGCAAGCAATATATTATCTTTACGAAAGTAATAATCAACTTTTTATATTTTATTTTTATTGGTTGCGTAAAACGTTTACGTTTCGCAATTTAAATACATTTAGGCATACCCGGAAGCACCAAAACTTTTCTACGCTTCAACAAATACCCACTTTTATACCCAATACATAAAAATTACAAATATATCTTATGTATACACATACATATCCGGTTATAGGATGAAAAACACAAAGATATTACAAGTTGAAAAACACAATTCCTTAAAACCATGGGATGATTCTTACTTTTAGAGACCAAGACCATAAGACTTCCCTATTTTGCTCTAAGTGTTCTTTGACTAGTCTTAGAACATATAAGGACTTAGCTAGTACAAGTTTACACACACATCTCATTTGTAAAGGTGTAAAACACAAAAACCTTTCCTTCTTCCCCCTCCTTGGCCACGGCAACCCTCAATCCAACACCAAATCCATACAAAATTATATTTATCACATTTACAAACATACCTACATCATATCTAAGACCTACCATGAAGATTTGAAGGCTTGGTTAAGCATTTTCAAGGCTTAAACTAAGTTAAGGTTTCTTAAGAAAATTAAGGTTTTCATCCTATATTTTCAAGCCAAGGGTTTAAATCACAAGGGTGTGATTTATTTCCCATTCACCACTCATCATACAAAGGTTATCTAAAACCCTTTATGAATTTACTTTCATGATTTTTGGTATATATAATGTTTATATAGCTCATCACCATTAGGATACTTTTTAAACATGTAAAATATATTTTTACTTGTGATTATGATTTTGTACACTTATTCATGTGTTATGTGGTTGTAAAAGTCATGGAATAATGAGATTTGTAAGTATTGTAACATGTTGGTTAAGTGTAAAAATGTATATGTACAAACTAGTAAGTAAAGTTTACTTAAGAAAGTTATGATTTAAAAGCATCATTAAGGACTTGTAATCTTGGACATTTGGACAAATTATGGACTCATGGACATAATAATATGAAAGACATATGGTATAAAGGCTTATGAAAGACTTGTGGTAGTTTATTTAGTTGAAAAAGTAAATAAACAAGTATATAAGTAAGTATACATAATAATTTATAAGGGGCTGTTTTTATTCGACTTTAAAACAGTGGGTTAACCATTTTATAAAAATACTACGTCTCATGACGATTCCAAAAAGGTAAGAAACTCGAAAAACCGATTTATAACGAAAAAGATACGACAAATATACGTTTTACGTTAATACCGGGTTTATAAAATAAATTTTATAAAAAGTTACTGTTCATCAGGGACATTTATTTTGGAAAACATCATTAATATGATAAAACTTTTAATTACGAGAACGTGCTCGAAAGAATCGCTAAAAACGGAGCTAAAACGAGTAAGATACGACGTTTCAAAGTTATCGAACATTATTTATAAAAGGTGAAAAACTATAAATGTTTCAGCAGCTACTGAAACAGTATTTCGAGGGCCTTCGGGTCCGATTGAGTCGAAGTGTAAAACTACAAAGTTGTTCGGAACAACATTTTACATAAACCTGCCAATTTTCATAATTTTCGGATGTATAGTTTGTAAACTAGACACTTTTCCTGACATGAATAGTGTTGGTTCGTGTTTAATAAAATTTTTGCGAAACATTTTAGAATCACTTAAATAATATTTATACATGTTTTAAACTTTATAAATATTATTTTTCAAAGACGATTGAACCATTTAACGATTTCACGGATACAAATACATGATTAATATTTATCAAATGCAATTTAAATATTATTTCACAAACACAATTAGATGGTGATGTAGATATATAGACTTATATACGGTATTACTTATCCATAGTACTTAGTACTTATTCGGCCTATATCTAATTAGGTTGCTCTCGACTTATCCGTGACGCATTTTCACTCTTTGATCTATTTTGTTGATTCATTCACTCAAGGTGAGTTCATAGTCTCGCATTTTAATCTTTTCAATGTTTTATAAACCCGCGAGGGGAATACATGCTCTTTTACAAACTCGTATATTTTACTACAGTACAATTACCTGACTATTTTTACCAAAGCTTGATTTGTCTACTACCTGATTTGAGATCATTGAATACCTATACTTTGAAAACCTTGAATTTTGAACAACATGATTGTTTTTCTTCGGACACAAGTGTTTTAAACTGTATGCTATCCAGATTATTGCCTGATTATTATTGCCTAAGTTACCACAGTGCCAATTAAGTCCCTAATATCATGAACCGTCAATTGCTATTATAGTGAGCGCTAGTGTTGTGGATAGATCTATCGGGACTAACAATCCCCACCGGAAATTTATGGTCACAAGTTGATCATGGTGCATTTAACATTTAGAGGAACTGTAGGCTGTTTTGGCAGACACCCTACCTATTTGGGGCAGACATACAGTTAAGGCTTCGGTGTCATGAGCTTAGTGCAATAATATATACTTAGACTTGATGAATGTGTTTCTCTTGTCTACATTACTTGTTTTGGACTTCGGAATATGTACTTAGTCCACCATTACTTCGATCTTGTGGTCCACTTTTAAATACTTCTTGATTTACTGAATCACTACTTGGATTTCGGAAATAACACTTTGAAATACTGTAACGCTACTTTTCTTACAAAGACATTTCTTAAATTATTTCAACACTGCTTTTACTTAAACCTATGAATTCACCAACTTTATGTTGACCGTTTTTGCATGTTTTTCTCAGGTTATTATTTGCTAGTGGAGCATTGGGAGCATTCGAGTCGCGCGGATATATTTTTGAACGCTTAATAATTTGAGTACCATTAAATAAACATTTTGACAATGTTTTCTAATACATTACAAGTGAGACCTGTGTAACTCTGACATTATAATTAAATTGAATGTGACATTTTATTAAACGTCTCTTTTGAGGTCGTTTTCTGTGACTTGTGTTTTGTGCCCTGAAGTAGTACCCCAATGTTACTATTCCGATGCGTTACCAGATTTTGGGGGTGTTACAGTGCGAGGGGGTATTTTGTAACCCGAAAGGCTATTTCGTAAATACCGGCGAGGTAAACGGGTCGGACCGGGTCGGGTCGACCATGCACATTAAATGCACCCGGGTCGGGTAACCAGAGCGGACCGGGTCAAGTCAACCCGGCGCATTAAATGCACCCGGGTCAGGTCGACCCGGCACATTTAATGCACCCGACAAATCCTTGTAATTGTATTGTTTTATAATATATCTCACTTGTTGATTGTAACACATATTATCATCGTATAATTAGGATGATAAGTAAAAGCATTTGGTAAGAAAACTTATAATTTTCATAAGTAAACGTAGCAATTTTTCATTGGTGGATCAGTAATTATCAAACTTGAACACACATAACAAATGTAACACACCTCTCAATATGTTTAACACAAATAATTATAACCCGCGTAGCATATTCACAACAGTGCATATAAACACGTTGTCGAGTTAAACAATGTGTGTTGAGGTTTCCAAACGTTTCTAAACAAATCACATAGGCCATCTAATCCTTAATAATCCTCAATAGTGTTACGCGATTTACTTTTCACATATTAGCTGTACAATGATAAGTTTTTAATCTAGCACAATTGTTTTCCTCTGAGCATACAAAGTATATCATAAAAATTTAATTAACTGAAATCAAATCGAGTCCAATCAAATTACAAAATTCATGGTTTAATTTTTTGGCTTAGTTCAGAGTGAAAATCAAAAAGTGAAGTAAAAAAGTCGTGTATATACCAAAAATCTAACATCCATTATTTTTAGGTCATGTTTACTAAAGTATAGGGTCCTATAGTGACAGTTTTAATAAGTTGAGGGTAAATTCAGACAAATTATACCTCGCTTAAACCCTAATAAATCATTTTCACCTTATTAAATTCAGACAGAAGCACAACACAACATTGATGCTGATTAGGGGGTGTTTGTTTAAGCTTATATGTGGCTTATGAGCTTATTTTGTTTTTCCATAACCCCAATTTCCGGCTTATTTTGAGATTTGGGGCTTATATAAGTTATTATATAAAGTTTCAAAATAAGCCATAAAATTAAATAAACACCCCCTTAATGTTTTGTAATATGGGTCTTGTTTATGATTAGATTCACATTAGGCAAATGTGTAATGTTTTATTTGTTTCTTGTACTACTTATTTTTTTAATGATATGTAAAATGAGACAATGAGGATGAAAGGTTAATGATTCTGTGCCTAATGTTTGATTTATTATTGCCCGGTTCCTATGCCGCAGGCGGTTTTATATCATATGGCTTGATCTGATTATATAATACTCCTTGCTCATCTGAGTCTTAGGAACCACTTTATTCTTTTATAGGGGTGTATAACATTGCTTATTAAAAGTGCTTATCTGCTTACTGTGTTTGGATAAGCAAACTGCTCCTGATTATCTGCTTATTTGATGGTGAATATGCGGATTGGGAGTTACTTATGCGAATTGCTTAGTTGGTTATTTTAAATTATTAATAAGCACACCTTGTTGGGATTCGGTGCATTAGTGTGGTTATGAGCTACAAGTATTACAACTGAAAAATTGTCATTTAATCAAACAACTGAGGTTTTGGGTTATTGCGTTTTGTCATAGCAGAAGCAAATGCAAACGCTATTTCTGCATTGTGTTTTGTTACATTTGATTATTTGATTCTGGCCGGAGGTCTACCCGGAAGCAGTCTCCTTACCCGCGGGTTTTCCCAAAGGTAGGGGTATGATTTGTTGTTGTTGTTGTTGTTGTTGTTTTGTTACATTTGATTGTTGTTGTTTTCCCAAAGGTAGAGGTCTACCCGGAAGCAGTCTCCTCCCCCATACCCTGCCAGGCGGGATTGGGTATCGTTGTTGTTGTTGATTATTTGATTCTGCCTATCTAGAAAAGCATAAGCAGATTTAGTTTCGATCATATTTGCAGAAACCAAAAGCAATATTTTAT
Organism: Tanacetum coccineum; assembly: GCA_026074375.1. Lineage (NCBI taxonomy): Eukaryota > Viridiplantae > Streptophyta > Magnoliopsida > Asterales > Asteraceae > Tanacetum > Tanacetum coccineum. The sequence goes on from BQNB010109996.1 coordinate 18,230, forward strand.
ATTAGATAATAATTTGATTTAATGACAGAATGGAAGATGATGAAACATAGCAGGTACTTACGAGGTGTCATAGCTTTAGATGCTCTCTTGGTGCAGCCATTGTAGTTGTGCCGAGAGCGTCTTATCTGTATGCCAAATGATTATTTATGAATTGCTTGCTGATTCCCTTCTGTCAATTGTTATATAAGGCTTCTGCGTGAATTTATGTGGCAAAAGATACAAATTTAGATTCTTGAACGTTGAAATCAAACTATCATATGTTTACGGGGTGTTTGGGATTGTTTAATTTATCTGCTTTTCTACTTATCTGCTTATTTTTAAGCAGAAAAAAAGCTATCCAAACTGCTTCAGCTTATTTTGAGGTAAAACAAGCAGGTATGGAGGTGCTTATACCAAAGTGCTTATTTGAGATGAAACTAAGAGTATTGTTGTAATTTATTGCTAATTAAGCAAATTCAAACACTATTTCCTGAAGAACATATATTGAAGCAGTTAATAAGTACTTATTTCTATGTAAAAGTGTAAGCAGAAAAACAAGCAAATCCCAAACACCCTCGTATTACTCCCTCCCCAATAGCTTTCAGCTGCAGGGGTATTAAATCATATGGCAGATGTTGATTATATTATTCACTCTTCTGTGTCTTCTAGAGGTGTTTTGGGACTTATTATATCGCTTTATTGCTCTTTGATCTGTAGATAAGCAGTTTTGAGTGTTTGGATTATAGTCGGACTGATGTCTCTTTATCTCGGGTTTTGCCCGAGGGTAGGGGACTCCAAAGAGCCGCCTAGGCGGGATTTGGGTTGTGTTGTTGTTGTTGTTGGTTAAGTCGACTGATTATGACTTATTGCTATTTGCTTATTGAGGGTGAAAAAGCTGTTACGGGAGTTGCCAACCAGATATCTTAAAGAGCATAACTATTGCCCAAGCATGCATCCGGTGCTTTAGTGCTGGTATGATGTTACCCGAAAATTGCCAAACAGATGTTTGGGTTATTGCGTTTTGTTAACAGAAGCAATTCAAACACTTCTGCAATATGCTTTGTTACAATTGATTATCTGATTCTGCTTTCATAAAGCATAAGCAGCTTCAATAAGCAATCACAATTTTCATTTGGGGCAAGAAAAGAGTCTTCGAATCTATGGCAGAATGGAAGATGATGAAAAATAGCAGGCACTTATGAGGTGTCATAGCTTTAGATGTTCTCCTGGTGCAGCTGTTGTAGTTGTGCCGAGAGTGTCTGAGTGGTATGCCAAATGATTATATATTAATTGCTTGCTGATTCCCTTCTGTCAGTATTAACATATGACTTGATCATTAATTTTATGTGGTAAAATGGATGGGGTTTTCCCTGTTCAGGTTACCGGGAGGGCGAGCTTTTTTGACTCAGGTGTATGCGGCCTCACCGGGTTAATCCCTGGCCACCCCTAAATGCACACACCTTGCGAGGTTTGAACCCTTGACCTCTTGGGAGGAAACCAAGGACCTTACCACTAGACCATTTGGAGGTGGTTATGAATTTTAGGCTGTAAATAATACAAATTCGTATTCTGAAACGTTGTAATAAAATGTTTATTACTGGCTTGTAGCCGCAGGCGATTTTGAAATCATAAGGGGTAGATGTAATGACATATCCTTACTCAACTTAGTCTTCGAGGGGTGTTTGGGATTGCTTATCAAATAGGCTTCATTGCATTTGATACGCAAGATAAGCTGTTTTGACTTTGAGTGTTTGGATTTACACAAACTGCTTATATTATCTGTGCCTATGTGAGGGTAACATAAGTGGTTTGAGAGTTACTTGTTCAAAGTGCTTATTGATCATTGTAAGCAGAATTGTCAAGCAATCTTTAAGGGTGCAATACAGGTCACTCATCCTATTCCTACTCTATTCCAAGCATGCTTAACTGTCAAACAAACATACATGTGATGTTTGGGTATATTGTGTATTGTTAAAACCGATTACCTGATTCTGCTTATCTCACAAAGCACAAGCAGCTTTAGTTAGCAATCGTAGTGAAAATCTGGGTGCTTACGAGTTTGGAAACTTAGGATCGGAAGAAACGAGAAGTGTGTCATTTTTTTCATAGGTTAAAGCCTTGACAGAATGGAAGATGATGAATTATAGCAGGTACTTACGAGGTGTCATAGCTTTAGATGTTCTCCTGGTGCAGCCATTGTAGTTGTGCTGAGAGCGTCTGGGTTGTATGCCAAATGATTATATATCAATGCTTGCTGATTCCCTTCTGTCAAATGTTAACGTAAATCTTCATCATGAATTTTTTGCCATAGTAAAAATCAATTTCAAAGTATGAAATGTCGAATCTTGTTTTACCTTTTCAGACTACATTACATATATTAGTATAATCAGGCTTTTTTTCTCATTAATGGCCACACCAATTCTTATCGAGTTTTACTGGAAAAAAGAATCCGTTTTATATATGATGAGCACAATGGGTAAAATATCTTGGAAATTTTAGTGCTGGCACTTATCTTGACCTCTAATCTAGACATCGATGCAGAGTGAAGTGTGATATCGGGTTGTTGCTTCTTTAAGACTGTTGCGAATTTGGATGTCAGTAATGTAGCAGCTCTTCAGGGCCTAAAAGGGTGGTAGAGTATGTAATTTCTTCATTTTGTTTCATTTCATTATTTTCAAGGATTTTAATGTTGATGTCAAGAAAAGGTGTTGTAATTAAAACTGTACTATATTTAATTTTTAATCTTTTTATTAGGTTGATTAGAGAACGTGTAGAGCTCAAAGTTAGCCATATAATATTAGAAGTCAACTGACATAACTACCTTAAAATACTACTATTAGATGCCGTTCTAAAAAAAAAAAAAATACTACTATTAGAAGTCAACTGACATAACTCCAAGCATCCTAATGATATAAAAAGGATAACAAGGCAACATTTTTATGTATGTAGTGAAAAATGAACACACCTGATATTATTCTCATGACTGCAGGTCTTGTTGGTGCAGCACTGATTATCTTGTTGATTTGGTGTACTATATGTTATTATTATCTTCTTGATTTGGCATATGGAAACTGATCCTTACACAAAATAAGTATCGGGAATAGCAGACGTTGCTGCTTCTGTAGCTGCAGCTGCAGCTGCTAATGTTATTGATGGTGGTGGATGCGGTGGTTGCAGAGGCTGTGGAGGTTGATCGGTTTAATCGATATCTTTTTCCAGAAAGAAGCTACAATGGTTTAATGAATGTTCTCTTTCAATCATTATGACAGTCCTCTCATGTATACGATGTGTGAAATGTGTTTTTTTCTTTCTTCCTGTACATTGTTCTGATTGTAAAATAACAATGATGATTAATGAAACAAGAAATGCACTTGCTACGGGTTTAAGCAATCTCATTCGTTACACGTCTTTATTCTTTTTCCGCCAAATCTTTAGCTTCAATTTGACAGATTCTACAACAGATGATCTCTAAACATAAAGTACGAGAAACCCAAAAGTCAACTATAAAATTCTCTTCACGCTTGCAGTAAATATTGTTATCAGGATTTTAAGATTTGACATGTCACGTTTAGTTGATCGCGACTTATTTAGTACAATTCAAAACTTTCCGACTTTGTGAATAACAATTGGACATTGTATATTGAATAAGTAATGTGTTCATGACAGATGATTAGATTTTACTCTGCAGTTCACGGATCAATTGGCAGTTGCAGAACTCAGATTTTATCTTGCGAGGGCCAAAACTTGGATATGTATTTCTGAGGGGCGGAGCCTGATGTACTAGTTTGATAAAGAGAAACCAAAACAAAGGAAACTTCAAGTTAGACGTACATGCAAAGGGGAGGAAAACTGAAACAGGGGCAGGGAGGTGAAAGGGCTGATTTGCCGCTGCAAACCACAGAGAAAATTGCGTAAATCGTTTAACTGTTTGGTCAGTTTTACTATTACTATATTTAATTCTGAACTTTTTATTAGGTCGATTAAAGAACTTATAGAGCTCAAATTTGCCATATAACATTTGAAGTTAACTGACATATAACATTTGAACTTTTTATTAGGTCGATTAGAGAACTCATGAGATAATCTATGTTTGTAGCCCAAACTCCAAGCAACCTAATGATATATAAAGGATAACAAGGCAACATTTTTATGTATTTAGAGAATACATGTCAGTTTACTTGGTTTTGCTAGAGCTGCTTTTACCATGGGCCATAATGAAACCATTTGGCTGTCATATCCTGACATCGAGAAGACTGCTATGGTCAATGATAAAACTAGAAATACATGTGCCACATAAAAGGATTTAATAACAGTTAGCCTTGCGTAGAGATTTTGAAAGTCCTACTTATCGCAACCTCAAAGTCTAATAATATTACTGGAGTGACAAAAAACTGTTGTGATAAAAAACAAGTTTTCCTAGCATTTTTTCATCA
>BQNB010109997.1:0-18867 GCA_026074375.1 Tanacetum coccineum
CTATTCCAAGTCATGATACGATGATAGTCCAGTCAGTTTCCATTCCGAAGCCAGTTTTGTATGCGGGTGCAACGGGTGGTGCGTCGTCTATACCAATTAAAGGTAAAGCCAATTTTCGTTATTTGAAATCCGATAATGTGTGTGAAGGGGTTGATCTTTCAATCCCAATGAAGGTTGTTCAAACTGTTAGTAGACGTTTTGAGGATACTCTCTATGGCTATTTTATTGGCAAATAGATTGCATTCCCAGTTGTAGAGTATTATGTTAACAATAATTGGGCTAAATATGGGTTAACTAGGTTGATGATGAATGCTAAAGGATTTTTATTCTTTAAGTTTGATTCTAATAAAGGTCTAGAGTATGTACTTGAGAATGGTCCATGGATGATTTGTAATAATCCGATTATTCTTAAGAAATAGACGATGAATACAAGTCTTTTTAAGGAGGAGTTTACTCGCATTCCGGTGTGGGTTAAGATACATGAAGTGCCACTGCAAGTATTTGATGAGGATGAGATAAGTCTTATTCCAAGTCAAAATGGTAACCCAATTATGCTTGATTCTTTTACTAGTTCCATGTGTAGTAATTCTTGGGGACGGAGCATCTTTGCCCGTTGTTTGATTAAAGTTAAAGCTAAAGAGGTCTTGAAAGAAAGTATTACTATAGGCATCCCTATGCCTAAAGGTATGAGTTTTTCTAAGGAAATGGTTGGAGTTGAGTACGAGTGGAAACCCCCTCATTGTGATCAATGCAAGATATTGGTCATGTTTATGACCAATACCCTAAGAATGCAATAGCTACTCCTACTATTGATTCGACTAATGATGGTTTCCAAACGGTGGTTACCAAAAGAAAAAAAATGGTAAAATAGGTTTTACTAATCCTAATTGTAGTGGTGTTAATGGTGTTAAGGCTACTTAGCAGCATATTAAACCGAAGGTCATATTTGAACCAAAGGCTCATAGAAACTCATCAAATAATAGAGTTCCTAATGTGTCTTCTCCGGCTAATGATGGTCCTTTTAGAAACGGAGTCCCTAAAGTGTCTACTTCTGCTAAAGTTGGTCAGAATAATTCAAAGAAATAGCCTTCTAAAGCTGTTGATATACCATCGTCATCTAATATCCCTACTTTAAACCTATATGCACCATTGTCTCAAGAGTTTTATCCTGAGACCTATATAAGGAGTGGGAGGATGTGGATAGTAAGGAAGAAGTTGAAGTTGTCTATGATGAATCAGCTAATCTGCTCAAAAGTACTAAGACGGTGGCTAGCACCAGCACGGCTTCTGATTTTCAAAACACTTAATTTGTCTAGATTTTTCCATTTTGGTGTTTATTATCTCTAGTGTTACCTTACAAGTATGTAGCTAGAGTTGTGAGTGTTTATGACATGTCATAAGCACTACTATATCTAGGTGTTTATCAAGCTTTTTTGCTTGAGGTTAATGTGGTACTTCAACTACATTTCATTTGTACTTAAACTTTTTTGGTTTTAATATACTTTACCGGGGTAGACCTTTACCCAAAAGAAGATTTTTGTTATTCAAATTTTTCATCTTATGAGGAGTGATTATAATGGCTTTTGAATCTTAAGATTCATTCCGATCATAGAGAATTTTTGGAAGGCATTTTCTACATAATATGGTAGCTTGTGTGGAGCTTTCAGAATAAAAGTTTATTTGGTTTGAGTATTCCCTCCAAAGCGGTTATTTTTGATGATTTAGTATCACGTTAATTTTATTGATGTAGATATAGACATAAGGCTAGATTTAGTTGAGTCGATTGTTTAAAAAAATTTGTCTCTTGTTTTATTGTAATGTTTTGTCTAGCTTCTTGTCACACCCCGCCAAGGCGAAAACGCGAGGCGTAACGAGAATGGATATCAACAAAACACAATGATGTCTATATAGAGAAACTAATATGCATGAAATCAACAAAACATAGACACAAAGTGTCAGGAAAATACCCAAAACAAATCGATAAATTCAAAGGCGTCTTATATTGAAGAAAAGGAGGTTCTCGCCAATATAAAGACATTCAACACCTAAGCAATTCAATAACCAAACATTTAATCATCCAAACAATGCAAAACATAAACTAAGGGGGAAACTCCGCAATGCAACCTAAGGTCTCTCTCTAGCCACTTCTCTCTATTTTATTTCCATGATGCTCACCTGAAAATGATGCTTAACATAATGTTGGTGAGAGTCATAGGTTTAAGACACGCCAATAACTCGCTTTGAAATTCACTGTGATAAGTAAAACATAGCATAACAGGACATACAACAACTATCATACAAGCTAACATGCAATCACATCAAACCATGTTGAGACGGTCACGCTCAACATCAGAAACAAGGGAACGAAACGTAACCTACGATCCATAAACAATGGAACGGAACGTGTCCCACGATCTACAAAAATAAGACGATTGGAATGTACTTAATTACACATACCTTTTACCTTTAAAAACGAGCTAAAATAACCAAAAACGGACTTAAAATGCCAAATATATGCTTGTTTTGCTAATTGTATTGTGCAGAAACGGATAACTAAGAAAAGGACGAAAAACAAAGCCAAAACGACAAAACCGGACTCGGAATGGAAAAGACTGTGAAAGACAAAGCCAAATCGAAGCCGAAAAGTCAATCAAGTCAAAAAGTCAACAGAAAAGTCAACTGGTCAAAGTCAAAGTCAACCCAAGTCAACCCCGAGGCCAAAAGTCAAAGAAATATAAGTTTAGGGACTGAAATTGTAAATCCCTAAACTTAGATTTAAAGAAGAAAAGAGGAGAAAAGAAGACAAGGGTGCAATCTGCCATTTCTGCAAAGTTACACTACAAGGGTGAAAACTGTCAAGTTCCTTAACTTGTACACACCAAGGACGGTTCATGCAAAGAGTTATATAACTCTTGGGGACTTGTCTTGCCAAGTCCCCAAAGTTATATAACACCAAGGACGATGGACGCAAAGTTATATATATCTTTGAGGGACTAACCTTGCCAAATGGGTAAAATAATGCCCTGTCACCCCCAACCTTTGTACAACTTCTTTTCCCGCCATTGTTTTCCCCCCAAAAACAACTCACGGGTTTATAAACCCATTTTTACCCTGTAGATTACCACCACCACCATGGGTAATCACTTCCCCCCCCCCCCCTCCACTAACTTTCCCAGCTGTGAGATTGCCAAGTTGGCAATCCCACATCTCCCAAAGCTTATTTCGACGACCAAGATGACCCAAGAAAGATTGAAGGCCAGGATTTGTTTGCTTTTCCCCTCACACAACAAACACAACCCTTTTGTGTGTCTACAAACAAGCACAACAGCAAGAGACCAAGAAGCAAGACTCTAGTCGAATTTTTCCTATTTAAAGCTTTGTAAAGCCATTGTGGCTAACAAGTAGTTTTTTTAGTGTAAAATAGCTTTAAGCTCATGTACTGGTTGTTCTTGTCCTCTTGTACTTCATCACTTATGCACTACAATCAGTTACAAGCTTCTTGTGTTCTTCCTTATTTCAAATTGAAGTGAATTTCATCAAATTACTCTAAATAAGCTCTTTGTGCTTATTCCTTGGTCCATTAAGCTCAAATTCCATTTTTAAAAACTTTGTAAAAGTTTTTTAAAACCATGTTTTTAGCTCCATTATAGTTTAAAAGTTTTCATTTGAATTCCAATTAAGTGCTCATTTTGGAAGTTCAATGAGTAATAAGCTTTTTACAGCTTATTGAGTTTTAAGCTGAGTCTAAGGTCTAGGGAGCCATTTAGTCTGTGTTCCTAAGTTCGCCACTCCACTCAATAGAGTGGCTGTTGTTCGAGACTACCATTCAAAAGGTGTGATTTTGGAGTACCATTAGCAGCATCAATACCCATGGAAGCAATCCTTCCATTCCACCAAGTCAATGCACGACCTTAGAGAGTAGTAGTTACAAATTTCACCTTATCCCTTTCCTTGCAATCACTGATTCGAAACACAGATTCTAGTTTCTGAAATGACTGAGATAATCCCATGGCACCTTCGGTGCCTTTAAAAGGTTGTGGGTCACACTTCATAAATGTTACGTAAGTACACCCAGTAATTTCGGTAGCTGTTGGTCCGACACCACCAGCTCCAACACCACCGGCTCCACCACCACCGGCTCCACCACCACCGGCTTCATCACCACCGGCTCCGCGTTTCATGTTTTCCACAAATTCAACCATAGATGCGGAAACATGTTCCCTAATAACCTTGTGCATACGTGCCTCATACATTACTTTTGGCGGCATGATTCTGTTACAACACAAATCAAATCATAATGAATATTCATTCAATGATTGTATTAAGCAAAAGGAACAATTTAGAAGAAACAAGAAAAGAAAGGTAACAACAACACAACATAGAATTAGAACCAAAAGATAGTCATTTCATTAATCACCAATAAGTTACAAGTTGCATTGTCATACATTACATGTCACCATCTAATGCTATACAACTCCAAAAGACTATTTCTACTAACTGACATCGCAGTTTAGTTAGTGATTTACAAAAGATACTACAAATGATAAACTAATCTACTAAGAGTCACTAGGTGGTCCACGTGGCTCGGAAGGTCCCTCGGTCCCATCAGAAGAAGATTTCTTCGATTTCTTTCTCGGACGCTCGGTATCCTCCTCATCAGATGGAGGCTTCGGAACAGCCCCAATACGAACCATATCTAAATAAAACCTCTTGTTCCACACTTGGGACTCGTGTAAACTCCTCTCAGCAATATCACGCTCCATACGAGCCCACGCCAACCTAGTCTCAGTCTCATCCAACTTTTTCTTCAATGTGGCATTCTCCCCACTCTCCAATACCATCAACCTCTCTAAAACATTACCCAAAGTACGCTCGACATTCTCTAAATCATGATTAAGTAACTCCCTTTCTTTTTCCCCGATTTTATTATTGGATTTGAGAAGAGCAATCTCAGTTTGGCATGTACCCCACTTAGCCTCCATATCTCTAGCTCGAGCACGTGACGCCTCTAAATTACGCCTTAGAGCCCACGGTGCTAAATCGTTAATTATTAGATGAGTCACGAGCAGAAGATGACTCACCTATCTCAAATAGACCTCTCGGGAAGGTACGAGTGACATAAGGCTTTTGGGTAATAGTCCCAGCAGTAGCCTCAGGTGTAACATCGACCTCGGGTGCAACATCAATCTCCTCGTCCTCTGACTCAGAATCGGATGACACATCTCCAAGTGGCGGGGTTTTGTCACCCTCCACCTCATAAGGAAATATCAACTCAGCATCATCCTCGATCTCAATATCCACAACTTCCTCGGGTTCTTCCTCGGGATCTTCTTCAGGATCTTCTTCAGGATCCTCATCGTCATAATCAACCAAATAAATATCATCGGGAATGTCAAACATTTCGTTGGGATCATGGATATCCGCAACTTGGTTCGGCTCGGGAACAATTAGGTTCACCTCGGGAATAGCTTCATTCGGCTCGTTAAGATGATTAGGGTTCTCCATGACAATCTGTGTCGTATAAATATCTCGTATTAGAATTTAATAATTACATAATTAAGATTTATATTCAAATTAATGAAAATTTCATATTATAACATATATATTTTTCCATATATATATCGATAAATAAATCCTTCTCGTTCTTGTCCCATCGGTAATTCGGAGATTTCGCTTGCACAGTTATAGTTAAAAGATTTCAAAAAAAATCCTTTCGTTCATTTTTTTTTGAAAATCTTTTTGTTTGTTCTCTGATAAACTTAAGCTCTGATACCAATCATGTAACACCCCATTTTAATATAGCTCAGCGGAAAGGGTCATTTGTGAGGTGCTACGTCATATATAACAACTCAAGCATAGAAAACGACTCGAAAAGAGACGTTTTTAAATACATTCATTCGAAATAAAAGTTTACATCATAGGTCCCAAATTGTTTCATAATTCATACAACATTTTTGCAAATCATCTTCGAATGACTTTTATTTAATGGGCCTTCAAAACATTTAGGTTTCCATAAGCGACAACCCATTATCCATCGCACGAATACCTTCAAGGACCTGAGATAAAACATGCTAAAACGTCAACAATAATGTTGAGTGAATCCATAGAGTTTATATAATAGATAAATAAAATTTACGAACACGAAGTACATGTTCTTAATATTCATCATGATGAAAACGATGTGGCCAAAACAAAGTTATATCGGGGGAATTATTTATAAGCAACATGACATTGAACGGTACCATCTCATGTTAAGTTGGGGTTCCCAACAAGGTAATGCTATTATACACCCTCGCAATGAGTGCATATTTATTCTCTATAAAACGCACCGTTGTTGTCATATTCCCGATACTTGACAATACCGGTCGTCACGGATTGGAGGTGCAGCCTCCAAATTGTACTATTTCATTATAAGCGTCTACCATCTCCTGGTAGTTAACAATCATGATTTCCCGCAGTCTTTATCTAGCAGTTTAAGCTAACTTATAATAAAATTCTGAGCGAACTAGCAAACAAACTCCCTTGGAGTTCTATTTAAAAAAAAGCAATTTCATCCCTCGCGGTTTATAAAACATTAAAGTGTTAAAATTGCAGGCTATGAAACTCACTTAGTGATGTCGGATGAGAATGTCGATGAATAAAAACTTCGGAAAAGGCGCGTCAATCAACCAAGACCTATACAAATTGTAACGGGTCTTAGGTTTCTAGTCGATAAAAATTAACGAAAACTCATAAATTAAATAAGTATATGTATACATGTAGTTTATATGATGATCATGCCCTTGCAACATATTTATTTCACACTTAGAGTTTTCTAGGTTTTTAGCTTGTTTTATTATTAGCCCACTTACTCATATTATTCAATTTAGTCCAAAAAGCCCAATAGGCCCATTAAGCAAGCCCATTAAGTTATTAAGTTGATATTATCACTCAAAGACCAGGTCCTAGCCCATTAGTTAGGTCCAAGTGGATTGGGCCTAAAGCTAAGTCCATAGAGTCCAATTTGTTACATTGGGCCTAGTGGCCCAATAAGGCCTTATGGCTCATTTAAGCTTACATATGACTCTTGTTATAATTTTTCGGGTTCTCGAGGTCAGGACACTTTTATTATCAGTATGTTAGCCTTTTAATACTCCCAAGAAGTGGGTCCTACCACCTCGGGTTTTAGTTACAAAAATCGCTTTACATAGTATAGTGTTCGGGTAGTAGTAAATTTTGTATACTTTTATGTTTACGTAAATAGTCATAATTTATAATCCGTAAATGGTATAATTGATATATTTGTATCCTTAGTTTCATATTTAAGTGTACTCTACAGATCCAAAACCATTTTTGTACTTAGTTTAAGTATACTTATACATATGAACAATTTACTACATAAAGGTCAAGTTACAAATTCGGACTGAAATCTCACTTTCACCATTTTTGATGCCATTTACAAACCATAAGGAGTTGGTTGACCATCCAACTGGTTCAGAACCTACATGATTTTATCTAGGTCTCATAGTTTTAACTTTTTAACCACTCAGTCTGTAATGTTACTTTTATAACATCTCTACAGCGAAGGTCCCTAATCAAACTAGTTTTAGTATTTTGATCATATCTCACTCAATATTCACTTTCTAGAAATCATCCAATTTGCCAAGTGTTCATAAGAAATTTCTACAACCTAATGTAATTATCCAAGGCTCAACCCTGTCGAAAATTACCAACCAACTGTTCAATACAGCCCTAATTTCTATGTATATTTCAAATGTTTCAAGGCCATTTTAGCTATAATTAACCGAGATCTACACATGCATTATCATTTTCATTGCTTGATCATCAAATATTATACATGTACATATACATTTAGAAAATCAAAATAAAACATAAATAAGACTCATGAGATTTTACCACAAGAAATATGAAGAAAATGATCAAATGATCAAAATAATAACAAAGCTTCAATCTTCCACATGATCTTCACCCAAAATAATTTTTGACCACCATTTTATTTACCTAAAATGACTTGATAATAACTTGTATAATCTTCAGCCCAACTTGTATATAATCTTCTTGAAAAACCCTCTTTAAATCACCTCCAGAAATACAAGGATTATCACAGTTGTCATTTTTACTAGTGTACTAATTATTTGATCTTCAAGTTTTTGAGGATTTGATGTTTTTGGTGAGTGTTGGTGGCGTCATAAGGTGAAAGGGAGAGAGCAAGATCAGATTTGTGTTGATAATTATAGCTTGTGTGTGTTATCTTGGTCAAAATGAGCCTTATATGTGTTAAGAGTGAAAGTGCCAAGTGTATAAAGTTGGATTAACATGATGCTAAGTATCATGAGCACTCTTTAGAAGTAGCCACCTCATGAGATAAGGTGGTGAATTCCACTAACTTAATTTAGTGGTGGTATAAGTTAGCATTTATGGTATAAATTTTAAGATAGGTGGATAGTTTTAAGGATAACAGGTATTAACGTAAAATATAACGAATGTTAAGGCGGGACCACGAAGTGAAAACGAACCAAGTAAAAATAGTTTTACGAAAATCGGGATACTTTTCCGGAAATTTTAAATTATGTACGGTACAAGACGAATACTAATTATAAACATTGCTCGTAACACGAAAAATAAAAACGAATGTAATAAAATTATTTCTATGGCATTTTGAAAATGTAAACGTCGATGCTTAACGTAGAGTTCGCCGGTTACTTGTATACGTCGCGTAAATTACAAAAGTAAGCCCTAATTCTCCCGGTTAGTCGTGAGTTCACATCTCAACATAAAAATGAAAATTATAATTAATACTCGAGAATAAAATAACAACCTGAAATTGACGGATTGTCACACGTAAACATGGTACACTTCATGCCATACAAGTAGTGCCTCTAAATCTTTAAAACGAACACTACTGATCCCAGTTCCAAGTAGAGAGTCGTGTAATTCTTCTCATGAACTTTGAGTTGATGGGATGCCTAGGCTATTACTTTCTCCTTCTGAATCAATACAATACCTAAGCCTTTATGTGAAGCATCGCATTAAACCACAAAGTTTTTAGTTCCTTCTGGTAAGGCCAAAATTGGCGCACTACATAGTTTATGCTTTAACAGTTGAAATGTCGCCTCTTCTTTCTCTTCCCATTTGAAATTCACATTCTTCTGAGTCAGCTTGGTCATAGGCTTAGCGATTTTTGAGAAACCTTTGATAAATCATCGGTAATAACCGGCAAGACCTAAGAATTAGCGTATCTCTGTTGGAATCATAGGCGTTGCCCAGTCCTTGATTGATGACTGCCTTGACTATCAATAACATGCCCGAGAATTTGTACCCTTGGAATCCAGAATTCACACTTAGAAAATTTGGCGTACAATTCCTCCTTCTTAAGTAATTCTACAATTAACTTAAGGTGTTCCTCGTGGTCCTTCTTGCTTCTTGAGTAGATCAAGATATCGTCAATGAACACTATAATAAACTTTTCCAGGTATGGCTTGCACACCTGAATCATGAGGTCCATGAATACCGTCGGTGCGTTGGTCAAACCAAATGACATAACCTGAAACTCGTAGTAACCATAAAGAGTTCTGAACGCGGTCTTAGGAATATCTTTTTCACGAACCCTAAGTTGGTGATAACCTGACCTCAGATCGATCTTCGAGTAGACACTAGATCCTTGTAGTTGATCAAGTAAGTCATCAATCCTTGGAAGTGGATAACAGTTATTCACAGTTAGTTTATTTAATTCTCTGTAGTCAATGCACATCCTGAAGGGTCCATCCTTCTTCTTGACAAACAAGACTGAAGCTCCCTAAGGTAAGGAACTCGGTCTTATAAATTCTTTGTTTGAAAGTTCTTGTAATTAGTTAGACAGCTCTTGCATCTTCCAAGGCGCTAGTCTATAAGGTGATCGTGCTACAGGTGCAACACCGGGTACTAAGTCGATTTGAAATTCCACTTGTCAGGTCGGTGGAAGTCCTAGCAAGTCTTTGGGAAAGACTTCCAGAAAGTCTCGCATGATAGGTACATCCTCAAGTCGCTTCTCCTCTGACTTTTTCTTCATCTTCTTTTCACTGATCTGTGCTAGAAAGAGATGGCATCCTTTCTATATATACTTCTGGGTCTTGGTGCATGAGATGATATTCAATTTAGACTCGCTTCTACCATCACTTCTATCACCATGAATCGTTAATATTTCATTACCAAAGGGGATACGAACAAGCTTCTCGATCACGACGTAGTACTTCAACAACCAATCCATACTGATGATAATGTCAAAACTACCAAGCTTTACGAGCATTTGTTCTATGTTGAACGGGTGATTTAGAAAGTTTAGGGTACAACCCCAAATTATAGTGTTAGCTCATATTATCTTTCCGTTAGCTAACTCAACGGCGTACTTAGTGTCTAATGCAGTTGGGATGATATCAATTAAGGAGCTAAATGTAGTCGACACAAAACTTATATCGGCACCAGTATCAAATAAGATAAAAGCATAACGATTATTGAAGTGAAACGTACCTGTAACGACAATAGGGTCTTGGTTGGATTCTCCTCCTCCTAATGCATATGCTCTTCCACGAGCTTATCCATTACCAGCTTAATTCATATGATTCTGATTCTTTAACTTCAAGCACTCGCTTCGGTAATGTCCTTGCTTTCCACACTCATAGCAAGTAACGGCAGCCTTCTGATTTGCCACTGGACCCTCTGAGTTATTGTAGAAATGGGTGATGTGTTGTCATATAGGTTGTATTTATTGATTATCAAATGTTGACTTATCCTAAAACAACACTTTAACGGGTAGTGTACCCGGTCAAGATGGAGTTTCTTTGTAAGTAGGGTGCTGAACAATAAGTGCAAAAAAGTTAACCTTATATTCTATCAGTATTTTATTCTAATTAATTAATCGAGTTAATTATATTTTATTTCTAATTAATGGTAAACCTATGCTAAACCTAGTTCTAATGATAGGGGGTTTCAACCTGAGAGAATGGCACAGGTTTATGGCGACTTAAATCAATTCAATACATAATAATCACGCAAGAAGATAATCAGAAGATAAAAGAGCGGTCAAGCCAAATGATAAAAAACTATATTAGCCATATTAAATCCGATTAAACGTTGGTTGGTTTGTTTAGTACAATGAGTGCTTATCTTGAGGCGGTGTATCATTCTTAAGACTTAGGCGATACTTCTTTCTAAGACCTAGACACGTTGAATCCTGTCACAATTAACAAATCCACATAAAACATCTTTTTAGTTTAATTATAATATATCTTAGGGAATAAAGCAATGGCGATCTTGTTAAACCCTAGCCCATCGGGACTTTATCCACTTACTACTTGACGGCATTTTATATACTTGTAGTCCACTGTCCAAGTCTTTACTAATTGATTAAGAACGTACTCGTTGATATGAGGGTCACCTACCAGGCCAACTAAGCTCATTAATCTAAAGGAAAAGATAGGATATTATTTGTGATCCTATTGGTCCAGATATATAAAACATGATATAAAGAGTCATCCCAGTATCTAGATTACTTGGTCAGTCTCACTAGACCCAGTTGAATGATGGGTCGCATATTCAAGCACATAGACAAGTATGAAATGATTAACATAATTAAACAATCAATGATAAATTAAGCAATTGGGATTAAACAAATCAAACATTGAATCTTCATTAAAATGGCTAATACCCAAGGGTATTAGCCCATAACCATTGTAATAATACAAGTATAATCAAACAACCAAGGTAAACTAACCGAGTTAACCAACGATACTAAAAATCGAATGATTACATGAGTATAGGAATTACACTGTCTCTTCTATGGAATTAGTATCGATGCTTGACCTTGGCTGCTCTTTGTCTCTTCAAAAAATTGACTTTTATGTTTATGGTATAGAGAATATGATTAAGCCACTAAAAACTCGTTTTTGAGTCTTCTATTTATAGGCTCTAGAAATGAGTTGATACGCCATTTTGAGTTAGATCAATATGGCGTATTGTGGTAAATTCCTTGGACTGCGCGCTACGTTCATAATAAATAAGTAATAACTATCGTCAATCACATTTACTACAGGATCTTTGATTGTTGACCAGCTGGATACAACGTATATAATCAGAAGGATACGTCGTATTGGGCATTGAACGTACGCGTTTTCTTATGAAGTCCAGGCGCTGATACGCTGTATCTTATTTGCTGGATACGGCGTATGTAGTCAGAAATAAGCAATCTTCAAATATCATCAATTAAGCTCCAAAATGTGCGCCTTTTAGCTTGTCTTCACAATGTAGTCCGTAATTACTGTAATTAAAAACTTTAAACAATTAAGTAACAATTCTTGCAATAATTATATAAAAGTGGGTAATTTACTTGGGATAAATGATGTTATAAAAGTAACGTTATTTGATGTCATCAAATATCCCCCACTTGAATCATACTTGTCCTCAAGTAGACTCTAGAAATTTATTGAAAATGTATCCCAACCGGAGTTAAGGATTTTTCCTTTAAGCATTCTTTCTTTTAATCACCTGTACAAAACCAAGCACCTCATGAAATATGGGAAATGAAAACACTCAGATCACTCAACTAATCTAGGTGGTACCATTTAATTGGTATGCTCAATTGCTCAGTCGTGATTAGTTTTCTATCATATGCTTGGCAAGGAGTAACAATTTCAAAAAGGTAAATTGGGTTAATAGGCTTAAGGGGTTAGATTACTCTTTTCAACCTCTATTCGATACCAATATTCTAGAAAAGGTGACAAAGACCATACATACACATCCATAACGACGAAATAGACACATATGACTGCATTCAAACCTTAACTTGAATAACCTAAAGAATATAATTAGTAGTCTTTTCCAAAGGTCGTAAACCAGCAGGGGTGCAAAACATATATACATGGCCGTAATGAGGGAATAGACATATAAGATTGCAAAATCCCCCAACTTGAGTAAAACCAAGGGCTTATGACAAAGAGTAATACAGTGTATGGATCTTCTAATTTTCACCAAAAGTAATAAACCAACAAGGCAGTTGAATCACACATACATGGCCGTAACGACAGAATAGACATGTATGACTCGATCACATCCTCGTTCGAGTAAAACCTAAGGCTAATTGTTAGGAAAGAGAAATAAATTGTTGTTAAATAAAATTTACAAAAGAAATAGATTAAGCCTGAACAAATAAGGTATATAGTTGCTAGTAACTTTCCTGACCGTTCTATGATAAAGACTCAAAAATATATACACAAACGTCTTGATCATAGAATGACAAAGAAAACCTAAGTTGGCGTTCCCATAACAGTCAACTTCCCAATCATCCATACTTATACATACTTTTACAAGACAGGTGGTGATATCGACCACTTTTATACAAAACTATACATCGTTGATTTTTACCACATATCAACGAATAATCGATCCTTCAAGTATTTATCGGTTTAAGTTCAATGAACCAACTATCTTCATTCATTTCATCTCTTTTTTTTCCTGCGGTTTTCTATTTTTCCATTTTTTCATAACATAACAATACAATACGAATCTCGGTGCAATTTCACCATCTTCACCATCATAATTCATTCAAATAATTTTCTTTTAAACACTTCATCTTCAGACATGAAACATAATTACGAAAGTAGTAAAATACACGAGCTACATACTTCTACATTCCCATTGCATTGTGCAATTTTCCAACCTAACCAGAGATAGAAAATTTCACTTTGACACGGGAACTATAAAACTTTACACAAAAGCGACTAGCAACTTTGATTAATAGGCTTAATCTATAAGGTAGGCTAAGGTGTAAAGGTGTAACGAAATAAACATTTTAGTATGAAAAAGACAGGAATGACTCAACAGGTTTTTCTAGGGGTATTTTACTCTTATAGTAAGAGTATGCAAAGGGTTATACGAGGATTAACTAACCAGTGTAGTTAGTTAGTATAACAACATATAGGCTTTTTGGTGTATTCTTAGAAATTTACCAGTTAAACAGGTTACTCCATCTAAATCCATAATACTCATCATTGTGGTCTTGAATAGATATACCAAACCAAGTTCTAAAGTCTACAACATCACCGGCACACTCATATTTTTGTGGGATTTAGGTAAATATTCGGAAATAGATAAGGCTGAATCCTCACAATCTAATAAGGGTTATGTGTGCAGTTTATGTAACTAGTAATTTCACAAAAGTATGCTTGAATTTTTTTTAATTTAGGCATAATTTATACATATTAATGTGAAAAATAGGACAGGTGTCATTCTAATTCTCACCCCCTACTTAAATTATACAAAGTCCTCGTTGTATAGATAAAACATTAAAAACATGAAATAAAAGAATTAGACAGAGAAACCCCTTGGGATTTGCTTGGTATGATCCTTCATGTTGCGTTTATGAGCAAGAATGTGTGTTGTAGAGGCGTCATAATGCCTACATGAATACAACACACATTAGATTCTAGAAAATACTCCACTAACGTAGTCTTCAGAACGTTCCTATATATAATATAGGAAAACAAGTGCAATTCTATCTCTGGATAATCGTTTGGTTAGACTCAAAATAAAAACCTAAAAACTGTATAGGAAGTCGATACGCCGTATCCATTCCTCAGGTTACGCCGTATTGATACTTGTAGAAAACAATCCTAAGTACGGGTTAGAAGTCGAATACACTGTATTTATTTAATGAATACGCCGTGTCGACCAGTCTGATAATAAAGTTTAAATTGCAGAAAAATAAAGACTAGATAACGTCCAGGTTGTCAATAAGCCGTATCCATAGGGTTTGGATATGTCGTATAGACAGGCTGGGAAGACAGACTCGATAAGGAAATTGAAAATACATTCTAAGTTGTCTCCCGGCAAGCACTTTTGTTTACAGAAAAGTCTTTAAGTTAAACTTGCCCTAATTTAATCCCATCCTTAGAAAACAATTTAGGGTCGAACGGGATGCCAAATGGCACATACAAATTCTTAATTATAAGAATGAATGGCATCCCTTTGGTAAGATAATTCTAGGTTACGATATTAAAATCTAATTCTTTGTTAAAAGTATTAGTTTTGAAAAATTTATTTATCGTATCATGACATGTTTTCAAAAGTTTATTTGACCCTTGTGTATCAATTTTTATTACATTAGGTAATGGTTCAATAGGTAAATCCCCCAAAGAGTGTTCAATATCGATTTTAGCATTATCGTTTTCCTAATTAGATAAATTATCAGGATAAATTACGTTAAAAGGAAATAGATCATTAAAGTATAAAATGTTTTGTTCCTCTCCATCACATTCAGAAAATGATGTTTCATCTTTTAAATTAAATTCATCGATATGTTGAGGATTTATAGAAGGTTCGGTTAAGAAATCTAATTTAGACGTTAGAGCATCATTGCAAACAATGGCTGGAAATTCATTCTTAAAATCTTTACGGTAGTCTAAATCGTTAAAATAACTAACTGTAGGCTCGGGTGACAGAAACAAAGGCATATTGACTTTATCATTATCATTCTCCAAATAAATTTTCAAATCATTGACATAAATTATTTTATAAGAAAATGAATTTTTGTCATAATTTACCGTGTAATCTTCATCGTCGGATTCGTCAAACAATATTCTAAAGTCAATTTGATTGTTGTTAAGAGGACTTACCGTGGGTTCACATGAGAGTGTTACTTCAGATGTTAACGCGTCATTAAAGACTATAGCTGGAAATTCAGTTTCAACAGATCTGAGGTCGTGAACGTCTTCATCATACCAGATCTTACCAAACGTAGCGGTTCCTAGTTATATACCTTACCACGCCTACAAGCTTTTTCTTCCTCCATAGTAATGTTAGGGTCGTCTATTTTAACCTATAATTAATCGACTAGGAAAGAAAATGGTCAAATAGACTAATACATCGTATTCAGTAAACTAAATACGCCGTATTGATGATAAAGTCGAATAAGCTGTATTGGTTTAAAAAAAAATTATACGCCGTATCCAAGAAGATGAATACGCCGTATTGAGTATTCGACTCAGAAAATGCATAAAACATACAAACACACAATATGCAAAAATATACAGTGCAGAAAATCAAACACACAAAACAAACACACACAAATATGAAAATTAATCTAAACTAGAGCATCATTAAACAACTTCACTCCCCGACAACGGCACCAAAAACTTTATGTGATGTCGTGTAGGTTGTATTTATTGATTATCAACTTTAAATTTATATTTAGCCGACTTATCCTAAAACAACACTTTAACGGGCAGTGTACTCGGTCAAGATGGAGTTTCGTGGTAAGTAGAGTGTCGAACACTAAGAGCGAGAAAGTTAACCTTATATTCTATCAGTATTTTATTCTAATTAATTAGTCTAGTTAATTCTATGTTATTTCTAATTAATGTTAAACCAATGCTAAACCTAGTTCTGATAATAAATGAGGGGAGGGGTTTTAGCCTAAGAGACTAGCACTGGTTTGTGGCGACTTAAATCAATTCAATACACAATAATCACGCAAGAAGATAATCAGAAGATAAAAGAGTGGTCAAGCCAAATGATAGAAAACTGTATTAGCCATATTAAATCCGATTAAATGTTAGTTTGTTTGTTTAGGCAATGAGTGTTATCTCGAGGCGGCATATCATTCTTAAAACTTAGGCGGTACTTCTTCCTAAGACCTAGACACGTTAAATTCGGCCACAATTAACGCATCCGCATAAAGCATCCTTTTAAATTAATTATAATCTATCTTAGGGATTAAAGCAATGGTGATCTTGTTAAACCCTAGCCCATCGGGACTTTACCCACTTACTGCTTGACAGCATTTTATATACTGGTAGTCTACTGTCCAAGTCTTTACCAATTGATTAAGAACGTACTCGTTGATCCGAGGGTCACCTGCCAGGACAACTAAGCTCACTAATCTAAAGGCAAAGAAAGGACATTATTTGTGATCCTATTGGTCCAGATATATAAAACGCAATATGGAGAGCCATCCCAGTATCTAGATTACTTGGTCAGTCTCACTAGACCTAGTTGAATGATGGGTCACATATTCAAGCACATAGACAAGTATGAAATGATAAACATAATTAAACAATCAACAATAAATTAAGCAACCGAGATTAAACAAACCAAATATTGAATCTTCATTAAGATGGATAATACCCAAGGGTATTAGCTTATAACCATTGTAATAATACAAGTATAATCAAACAATCAAGGAAAACTAATCGAGTTAAACGAATGATACCAAAAATTGAATGATTACAAGAGTATAGGAATTACACGGTGTCTTCTATGGAATTAGTATCGATGCTTGACCTTGGCTGCTCTTCGTCTCTTCAGAAAATCTACTTTTATGTTTATGGCATAGAGAATATGATTAAGCACACTAAAAACTCGTTTTTAAGTCTTCTATTTATAGGCTCTAGAAATGAGCTGATACGTCGTATTGAGTGAGGTCAACATGGCGTATTAGGGTGAATTCCTTGGAGTGCGTGCTACATTCACAATCAATCAGTAATAAATGTCGTCAATCACATTTACTACATGATCTTTGTCTAGCTGGATACGGCGTATGTGATTAGCATGATACGCCGTATTGGGTCTTGAACATACGCGTTTTCCTGTGAAGTCCAGGTGCTAATACGCCGTATCTTCTTTGCTGGAAACGACGTATGTAGTCAGAATAAGCAATCTTCAAATATCTTCGTTTAAGCTCTGAAATGTGCGCCTTTTAGCTTGTTCTTCACAATGTACTCTGTAATTACTGTAATTAACAACTTTAAGCAATTAAGTACCAATTCTTGGAATAATTATATAAAAGTGGGTAATTTACTTGGGATAAATGATGTTATAAAAGTAACGTTATTTGATTTCATCAAATATCCCCCCACTTGAATCCTACTTGTCCTCAAGTAGACGTTAGTAATTTATTGAAAATGTATCCCAACCGAAGTTAAGGATTTTTCCTTTAAGCATTCTTTCATTTAGTCACCTGTACAAAACCATGCACCTCTCGAAATATGGGAAATGAAAACACTCAGATCACTCAACTAATCTAGGTGGTAACATTTAATATGTATGCCCAATTGCTTGGTCGTGATTAGTTTTCTATCTTATGCTTGGCAAGGATACACATCACCACCATTAGAGCTAAGGAGTAACAAGTTCAAAAAGGTAAATTGGGTTAATATGCTCAATGGGTTAGATTACTCTTTTTAACCTCTATTCGATATCAATACTCCAGAAGGGTGACAAAGACCACGCATACACACCGGTAACGACGGGATAGACACATGTGACTGCTCATTCCCAACTCGAATAAGTTAAAGAATAGGATTTTTAGTCTTTACCAAAGTCGTAAACTAGCAAGGGTGCAAAACCTATATACATGGCCGTACCGACGGAATAGACATATAAGATTGCATAATCCCCTCACTTGAGTAAAACTAAGGGCTTATGACAAAGAGTAATATAGTGTATGGATCTTCTAACTTTCACCAAAAGTAATAAACAAACAAGGTGGCTGAATCACGCATACATGGCTGTAACTACGAAATAGACATGCATGATTAGATCACATCCTCGTTCAAGTAAAACCTAAGGTTAATTATTAGGAAAGGAAAATAAATTATTGTTAAATAAAATTTATAAAACAAATAGATTAAGCCTGAACAAATAAGGTATATAGTTGCTAGTAACTTTCCCGACTGTTCCATGATTAAGACTCAGAAATAATGTAACACCCCGAACCAAACAACTTTGGATTGCGCAGCGGAATTAGCAATTAGGGGTTACTAAATAGCACCATTCACCAAGATAATAGAAAACGACCCAAATGAGACGTTTAACAAACATGCGTTCCATTATTAATCA
>BQNB010109998.1:0-11970 GCA_026074375.1 Tanacetum coccineum
TATCCACATCAGCAGATACGTCGTATATGATACTTTGGTCAACTATCAAGAGAAATACATTTTCAGCCAATACTTTGTATCCAAAACCTCAATACTCCATATTGGTTAATACTCCGTATCCGAAGACCCAATACTCTGTATTGGTCAATACTCCGTATCCGAAGAGCCAATACTCTGTATGGGTCAATACTCCATATCCAAGAACCAATACTCCGTATTGGTCAATACACCGTATCCAAAAATTAGATATGGCGTATTGAAACCAGATCAAGAAAATTATGGAATATTTTATTTATGGAGCCCACGTCAAGTTAACCCGATACGCCGTATTGAATTTCAATAAGCCATATCGACTAATTTTTAGAGTCTATAAATACCAAACCCTAAATACAATTTGGGGTATGCTTTTTACCACCATGTCTGATTTTTAAAAGATATATGAAGCCATTAAGGTCCTACAAAGTGGTCTAATCGATGGGGAAACTCTTGTAATCTCTACACTCCACTATACGCGTTCGGTTAGCATTATGTTTAATCATTCATCTATGATTTTGTGTATTGTTACATGACTACGGCAAATACTTTAGAGTATTCGTCATGTATTATGATAATAAAATGTTTTGAATTTGTCTATATATCGATTTTTTCTTTATTCGTTGAGTGTGCTTATGTTTATCTATTCATACCTGTTTATGTCTTAATTATGTATTAATTATGTTTTTTACCCTTCATTCAACTGGTCTAGTCCCTACATATTTAATAGCTCTTGCAACTTCGTGTTAATTGGGCATAAGCTAAGAGTCCAGGATAGAAACATATAACGCTTATTCATATAGCTAGAATAATAGGGTCACCAATAGAAAGCCCTGTTTTGATCTATGGTTAAGTGAATAGGTAAACTAAGCCGGTGACTTAGGATTACACATAACGTCCTATTTCCATAGGTAGTTAAGTAGGTGTGGACTACTAGTATATGAATTTTCATTACGCAGTAAGTTGGTAAAGCCTCCATGAGCTATGATTCAATATAACCACCAATATAGTTTCCTAGATAGATTATAATCAACGGTGTAAGCTTTATGCGGGTTTAGGTTAATTGTGACAGGATTAACTAGCGACAAACCTCGAGTCTAGGGAGAAGATCCACCTAACTTTGGAATGATATACCACCAACGAATTAATACAATCATTGCACGAATAGACAATCAAGGCATATTATTATATTAAACTGGCTAATATGTTTTCCTAAGATTTGACTGCTTCTCAATCTTTTGTTAATTATTTGTGTGCATTATTTTTCATCACCTTAGGATAATTAGAACTAAACTCGTGCCAGTTTCTCAGGCTGAAAACCCCCCTTTGCGTTAGTTTAGGTTTAATTAGATTTAATTAGAATTATTAGGTTAGATTAATACTAAACCTAGATAAATAAAATACCAGTAGAATTAAGAGTTAACTTCCACTCTTAGTGATCGACACCCTACTTACCAGTGAAGCTACAATTGATCGAGTACACTGCCCATTAAAGTGTTATTTTTAGGTATAGTCGGCTAAATATAAATGTAAAAATTGATAATAAATAACAACCTACACGATGACACATCTTTGTTACATGTCATATTTTTCCATCTAATAATTATATAATTTTTAAGTTTTGGGGGGGGGGATTAGAAATGTTTTATGTTGGCTTTTGTTTTGTACAGTAGAATGGAAACGTAGTTGTTGCGGCTGGGAAAGGTAGTGGATCTTTAAATGCACAAAGAAGAGCTAGGCAACAAAAGATGAGGGGCTAAAGAAGACTAACTGGAGACTTTGAAAAAATACATGAATTTAGTTTCTTATACCTTTTCACCACCTGCCATGGCTGGACAAAAGAAAGAAAGGCTTCCATGTTTCACTATGTAGGTGAGCGTGAATAGCAATGATACATACTGCCGCCATTATCTATATGTTGTTATAAGACGCTGACATTAACGAATATAGTCTAAAAGTGGATAAGTGAATCAGTAGATAAATACTACTCGTACTACTTATTCTATAGGAAATGAGTAGTCCAAGTCTAAAAATTGTGTTAACAAAAACAAAGTTTAATTTGCAAAACACGATTCTCAAAACCATATATAATCTAAAAAATGCAATTTCCTTTTAGTACTGACATTTTGTCAAATGCAGTTAAACACTCTTATTAACTAATGTACCCAACACTCTATTCTAAATAATTAAATGCCATTAAAAAAGGTCCAAGTATTAAGTGTTTCTACTCTAAAACGGAATCCCAAACGACCAAACACCTCTTAGTGTTAAAGATCAATAACCACTTTTTACTTTGCAAAACCATGTTTTATCTAAAAAAGGAGCACCATCCAATACTGGCATTTTGTTTCTTATAAACTACACTTAGAAGGTGTTTGTTTCAAATTATGGCTTATTTGGTTTTGGGCTTATGTTTGATATATCACTTTTTGTGGCCTATTTTGAAACTTTTCGGCTTATATAAAATTATTATGCCATAATGATGTTATATAAGCCAAAAAGTTTTAAAATAAGCCGCAAATAAGTGAGTTTATGAAACATAAGCCCAACACCAAATAAGCCATAAACCGAAACAAACTTCTAATAAATTTACCTAAGCCATTACGAGGGTGTTTGTTTCGGCTTATATGTGGGCTTATGAGCTTATTTGATTCTGGCTTATATAACATAAGCCCTAATTTTCTGGCTTATTTTGAGACTTGTGGGCTTATATAAGTTTATTATGATATGTTATGGTTTAAATCTATTGCATGGTTAGAAATTTTGGGTATATTTCTCTATAAAAACAAAAACAAAAAATTCACACTACTACAAAAGTACTAAACGGAGATTAAAACCTTTAAGATTTTGTAATATAAGGCTGTTTTCACATTTCAGAGTAGCATTTCAAAGCTATGGCTTAATCTGTCAGTTGGGTTATTACGCAAACTATGTCTTCATCCCTTTAGTTAGGCAACACCTCCTTTATTAATTTACTACGTAGTATTTAATTCACCCAACCGTGATAGGATGACAAAACCATGAATATGAACAATATAAGCATTTTGTTCTTGACAAAATAATTTCTCAAACATAGTTAGTGATATTACAAAATTCAACTTAATAAAGTAATAAAGTGGCAGTTGCTACAAAATTAAGAATGTACTAAGTTCAACAATGGCAAGGGATTACAAAATCAAGAATGTTAAATTCAACAATGTTAAAGTGCAAAAATGATCTAATTAAATTAGTTGGTGTTTTGAGCACAATTTTAATAATACATTCTTGATGTTGTATTGGCCGCTACTTTTTCTAAGGTAAGATACTATAAATTACACTATGTGTTGTTCTATGCGCTCTAGTCCAGTGGTTATTAAAAAATTGTCTTAATTTTTAACCAAACACTAATATACTTACCTGCTAGACAGGTGTGAAAGTATCAGGGATGTTTTGAAAGCATCTAAATTCAAATCAATAAAGTACCTGGTATTGATAGGTTTATGTAGGAAGTTGTTGCCGGTAGGAACACCTACATAGTTTATCAAAGAGCGCCTTCTTGAATTTCCATTGGCACCAATGCATTGCCTATATGCCATTAGTAAAACATGTTGGAATACTCTGTTACGCTTGCTACTGTTGAAAGAAGAAGCTTCATAGGTAGATGATGTTGTTGGCAGAGTGTGTAAATGACCTTTTTCGACTGCCGTTATTGAAAGAGGATAGTTCACAAGTGACCGCTGATGCCAATAATAGAAAAAAAGATACAAAATTCTTAAGAAACAATTTAATGCACAATAATAGACATCGAGGCTTGGGAAAAGCTATTCTCACCTTTTTCGGCAGGACATACGTCTGATTATGGCTTTTGGTTTTATGCTTGTGTTGATTAGCAATTTACTGAAAATTCATAGATGAGATGGACGACTAAGATATCAATAAGAAGAATGTTGTACCTGCAAAGCTTAAGGAGTTATAGTTCTTGAGAAGCACCATCTCCCCGTGAATTGTCACAAAATCTCTCCGTATGGCCATCATGTCATCAGTGAATTCACTTTCCGATGAAAACGTTTCATCCTTGCCGCTTTTTGTCTTCGGTTACCGATTGTTTCTATTAGCTCCTGGTTCAATAGTAAGTAAAAAAAATCAGTAAGAGAATGTGGTGATTTTGGTATGTTATAATTGGAACTAATAAAGATTAAGATTAGACAAGATCTCCATAATCCTAGAATAAGACAACAGATAAACATGATATTAAAAACTATGTCAATAGCTATGTGGCACACTAGTGCATTAACGCATAATAGCACATATGTGGCTTCTATAGTTAGCTAATGTACTACTTTAAAATGGTTAAGTTTCATCTTATTGAAATAAATGAATGCAATTTTCCCTTCTATTTTTTGGTTCTACCAAAGCAAATCCTTTAAAGCTTACGTACAACCAAGCCACTGAAAACCTCGGCTTGCCACAAAAACACTAGAAATGACCCATTTGCTATAAAAATCAATAAGCATTCTACCCACCTTCAAAACATATGGAAGGTACGGGTCGACTGTACCTACCACAATCTAGCAACCTATCGTAGTCCTAGTATTGTAAACACACAAAAGCAAATTAAGCAAGCATCAACAAAGGGTATCCGACCTACCATGGCTGCAAGCACCACGCTTGTGATGCTACCCCGCCAAGGTACGGGTTACTTTCACCCACACAAACGGATAAATGTAATAGTATCATCATAGCTTGTAAGTTGCAAACGCAATAAGCTGCCATGAGATAAGAAAAGAAAGCGTAAGCAAATGCAACCAACCATGAGCGAAACATCAACAAACTAACCATCATAACAGATAACCATAATGCAATTCAATTAACCTTAAGAATCATCAACACAACCCATAAACATTTTCACAAACAAAGTTAACCAACCCTTTTTATAAACAACAAAATTATATGCCAAACCAAGGAAACTTGATAATCATTCAGTTAACCCTAAAGATTATCAACTCAATTTGAAAACCAATTTAATCACAAAGAAAGTTAATTACCTTCTTTAGAAACATCAAAAATAGTCACCAACCACCGAAACCACCATCACCAAAGAAACCCCCTTGTCTCATGTAACAAAGGGTTTCAAAACCCACAAAAGCAAACAGTTGCATAAATCACCTGGTAATTAATACACGATTTCAAAACCTAAAAAATCAAACAATTGTTTAAAGCGCTGGTTAATTGGATGTTTCAATTTTAGAGAGTTAAAGAAGTGGGTGAGATGTGGTTTTAGATAGAGAGACTAAGTGATATTTGATTGGGTTCCATATGTTTTGAAGGTGGGTAGACACGTGGGGAGAGAGAGAAGAGGAAGGAATAAATGCACCAGTTGGGGCAGTTTTAGATCGGTTTATAATAAAAAAACAATCGGGTTTATAATAAAAAAAGACTATAAGAGATGGAAAGATCCGAATTTCAGATGGAAATATCTAAATTTAAAATAAAATATGCTTAAAACCGAATTTATTAATAAAATATGCTAACAAATCCTAACAGTTGTATATATTTATAATTCAAAACTACCCATTTTCCCCCAAATAATAGGTTCCAACCTTCACAAAATAAACATTTCACCATAAAAAGACAAAAACAGGAGAGTTTGTCGGGGACGGCTCCCTTATATTTAAGGGATCCATGGAATCATCCCTATTGGCCGATGAGTTATCAGCTGCATATAAATAGTAGATAATTTTTCACATAAAACTCACATTTTGCACACAGTTTTCTCTGCTTAAATTCCGTCTTTTAATCCCTCATTTCTTTGATCATTTAACTTGTTTAAGCTTGTTTAAAAGTGATCCAATCATCCATCCATTAAAGTGCAAGAGAAGAACACACATAATCATCAAGATACAAAGTGTTATTGAGTAGTTTGTGCATACGTAACACTAGTTACATTATTGTTGTATATTATTATACATCAACCACATAACCTTCAATCTTCTGTTAGAGATTGGTTATAGCTAAATTAGAACTCGGCATGTAGCTTAGTATCAAAAATTGGTGTAAGCAACATTGTATGGTTTTCTCCGCTTGAAGGGAGCTTGTTGACATAGTGAAGTGAACTCTCGAGTTGGGTACTCGAGGAGTAGAGTATGGCAAAGAGGAGCTTTGTTACTAAACCACAATAAATCTTTATGTTGTGGTTTGATGTTTCTAACTCTTTACTATTGTCTTGCGTTTATTATTTCGTTATTATTATTGTTTGTGTTATAAATAAAAAAGTGTTTATTATTCCTTAGGAATTGATCATGTAATAATTAGTACATTTAGTTTTATTTATTATGTAAAAAGTGATATTTGGTCAAACTTAAGTAATGTTGACCAAATATACAAAGTAGGAAGGTAAGATAGTTTTAGTATAAATACCCTTCTAATCATTAGGATTAGAAACCTTTTGTCATTTGTATCCTACTCCCTTCCCTCTTTTCTCTCATTTATGAAAATTGGAAATGTGTAAAAAGAAAACTCTCCAGTCTCCTCTCTTTTACTCTAAACCTTCCTTAATGAAACTTATCCAAACATGATGTATAACAAATGGTATCTATCGTCGGGAGAGATCTAGATTGTGTTTTTGTGAATCAAATGAGCTTTAATTGTGTTAAATCGATCGAATAAGCTTTCGTAATGATGACTAGTGTAAGTTTCGTATTTGTTAGGCGTTAGATTTACTATTTGACGTGTTTTTGATCTTAAAACACATTCAAGTTACTTTCGTATACGTCAAAAAGTAGATTTAATTGCTTAAATACGAAAGCTATACTCTTAGATTTCAAAATTGAACGAAAAATATAAGTTTTGATAACTTTCGGAACATAGTTTTATACTTTCGGTAACTATTTTTATGAGGGATAACACTTTCATAAAACTGCTTAGAGGTTTCGGTAACTGCTTTAATAGATAAAATTTCACTTTCGGTAATTGTTTTCTTTGAGTAGTTGATCGTTCGTAACACAGTTAGAAGTTTCGTATCACTGCTAAAATACTTTCGGTAACTGTTTCTTCAATATTTCTATACTTTCGAAAAACAATTGATAATTTTGATCAATCTAGAATAGAACTTGTAGTTTTTTTAAATGATAACACTAGATTATATCACTTTCAACAGCAAAAATCGAAAACATGAGTTCTAAAGTGTTGGATTGAGAGATCTTCGAAAGTTGTGGTTTTTGAATCCACGAAAGTTGTGTTATTAGAATTTATGAAAGTTGTGGAATTGGGAAATTGCAAAAATCAAGGTTTCGTATCTATGAGCTTTTGGTAACCGTTCTGTTTCGTATATTTTGGTGCTTTCAAAAACCGGTTTTAGTTTCGTAGGTTGGAGCTTTCGTATTTGAGGTTTCGTATTACAAGATTCAGGATTGTGGTTTTGATTTCGTATTCAAGGTTTTAGAATTCTGGTTTTGGTTTGGTATTTCAAGTTTCGTAATTCAGGTTTCATATTCAAGGTTTCGTATTCCAGTTTCAGATTTAAAAGTTTCGTATCCAGAGGTTTCGAAATCCAGTGTTTGAGGTTTCGGAAATTCTTACTTGGGCTTCTGTACTATTAGACTTTCGTACCAAGTAAAGGTTTCGTAACTTCAAGGTTTCGGATTTATTTATGGTTTCGTAACTTCAAGCCTTAGGAAATAATTAAGGTTTTGTAACAGTGTGTAATACAAGTTTAGTTGGTGTTACTTTTTTATTTCATGATAGAAAGTCTTTATCTCCAAAACGATCCAAGTTTGCATTATACTCATTGATTGATACACAACATGTCAACTGTGAATCAACAAACACTTACGGAGTCGGGAGTTGAATGTAGACCTCCAATTTTAGAGAAAGGAAGCTATGTGCTATGGGTAAGTTAGTTTTTAAGGTTTCTTGATAACAAAAGGGAAGAAGGAGAACTGATGTGAAATTCAATTGATAAAGGTCCTTACAAAAGGAGAGAAATTGTTGATCCATAAGATAATACACAGAAAATACTCTAACCAATCAAGGACTTATCTCTTAAAGACCAAAAACAATACAATGTAGATATCAAGGTGATGAAATACAATCTTCAAAAAATACCCAATGGTATCTATAATTCTGTTGATGCTTGCAAAGATGCTCAAAACATGTGGAACCGAATCAAAAGACAGATGCAAGGTACATACATAAGTAAGTAGGAAAGACACTCAAGGCTCATGAATGAGTTTGATAAGTTTGTAGCTGAGGATGGTGAATCATTGACATCCGTATATGAGAGGTTTTCAACACTCATCAACATCATGGATAGAAACAAAGTTAAACCATTTAAAATATGTATCAACACCAAATTACTTAACTCATTGCAACCTGAGTGGAGCAAATATGTCACCTTGACTCGTCAAAAATTAATTCTTGAAAAAGAACATTATGACGTATTATATGATTACTTAAGTCAATTTGAACCTCATGTGAAAGCGTCTAAATCAAAGAAAGTTGCTAGGAATCATAATCCATTGGCTTTAGTTGCAAATTCGCATGCAAATCCTCCATATTCTCATGCAAGTCCATCATACTCTCATTCACCACAGCCATACTATGTCACTCATCCTTCATCTGTGATTGATTACGATGATGATTATCAAGGAGAAATACAGGGAGATGCTCAAGAAGATAAGCTTTCAACTGCAATGATGTTATTGGTACGAGCTATAACTCAACATTACTCAACTCCTACAAATAATCGACTTCGTACGTCATCAAACACAAGGAATCAAGCTGTGATCCAAGATGGTCATGTGGATATACAAAGCAATAATGTTGGATATGCTGGGAATGGTAACAGGAATGCAAGAAGGACAAACAGGAATCAAGCAACTAATGTAAGAAATGTTTTGGTTCAGAAGATTAAGGAATATGAACAAAATGCTCAAAGGATTCCAAGAACCGAGTCAACTCTGGGAAAGACAAATGTTCAGTGCTACAACTGCAATGAAAAAGGCCACTATGCAAGAGATTTTCCAAAACCCAGAGTTCGTAATGCTAAGTGTTTCAGGGAACAGGTGTTGCTAGCCACAAAAGATGAAGCTGGAGTCAATTTGGATGTTGAAGAAAATAACTCCATGCTCATGAATGCTTATGGTGATGATCAGCTAGAAGAGCTTAATGCATCGGTGATCATGATGGCACGCATTTAACCTACTAATGACAAGTCTCATGTTGAGCCGACTTATGATGTTGAACTTTCAATAAGGTAAATGCTTCTCAAATTGACATGATAAATGTATTACTCTCCAAGAGTGATCATGACCACAAAATTCATGAGAAACTCGAAACTGTTATACACACATCTGCTGATGATCAAATTGATTTAGATATCATTTTTGATGATCCTTATGTAGACAATAATAGTGGACAAGCTAAACATGATCCAAATGCTCATGATCAACCTTATGATGATATTAAGTCCTTGATTTATAATGTTCAAGTAGAGGCTGAAAGTCAACGCAAAATGAATAATGAGCTAAAAAAGCAAAAAGCGTTGCTACAAAAGGAACTTGAGACGTGTAAGGAACTAGTTAAAGAATTTGAAAAGATACCAGTTCAACTCATAAATTACAAATCTTCATTTGAGAATTTGCAAAAA
The DNA here is from genome assembly GCA_026074375.1 of Tanacetum coccineum. Classification (NCBI taxonomy): domain Eukaryota; kingdom Viridiplantae; phylum Streptophyta; class Magnoliopsida; order Asterales; family Asteraceae; genus Tanacetum; species Tanacetum coccineum. The sequence goes on from BQNB010109998.1 coordinate 9,659, forward strand.
CAAATAAATGTTGAACAGGATTGAGAAACTTAAAATAAAAAAAGATAAGATTCGAGGTCAGTTTTTAAAAGCACATGGTGAATCTTTGAATATCAAAAATGAAACTAAATCTTTTAAAAAGGCTTTCAAAGTTAGAGAGGACTAGTATCTTAATGATATTGTCACACTAGAAGAATAACTCAAATCTCATGAACGGGTTGTTTTCAAAATATCACATTCACTTCAAACAATTCATATGCTTGGTACAACACTAAATTAATTTTATAATCCAAACATGAAAGCTGGGTTGGGTTATAAGAATCTAGAACGTCTCAAGAAAGCCATCGAAGCACAACCTAAGATGTATAATGGAAAAAACCTCAAATATCATGACCTGAAAGTTAATTTACATGATTTTGAGGAAACTCTTAAGGACGTGGAAAAAATTCGATTGAAAATGAAAGATGAAATGATTCAACTTGATTATCCATAATCAAATAAGCTTTATGAATCATTTGTTCCTAAAAAGTAAATTTCTGCTAAACAAACTTATCTTATACCTCCTTCTACTTCTAATGTATCTCCTGAATCGAGTCCACAGAAGTCGAATTTACCTTCAAAAAAGATGCCAAATGAGAGTCAATTGCTAAAACCTTTTGTCAATCTAGATAACAAAATAAACAATTTAGGAAAACATATTAATATTCATCATTACATAGACAGAGAAAAAAAATTTATATATGACAATAAAGCTGATATAAGACGCATTTTTACTAGGGAGGTAGTTCCGATTTCAAAAACATTGAACAAATGCTCAAACAAAATTAAACAGGAGATTACAGCAGAAGTACAAGAGATGTTAGAAATTTTAGAGTCAATGGAAAGAAAAGTTGATGATCAGTCACAACAAGATAAAATTTTCAAAAAGAAATTGATCGAGTTTTGGAAGCATCCTTAGAAAGAGAAGTTAGCGATTGTGTGATGATTTATGTTGAACAACAGAAAAATGAAATGTTGATAATTAAAATGGAGACAATCTCAAATGACTCCAAAGATATCCAAGAAAATTTGCTAAAAAGAATCAAAATTCTTGAACATGATTTTCAAAGATCTCAAGCTCAAAGCATTAATTTTGAATTACAACTGCAACATCAAAAATAGAAAACTGCTTGTGATATCTCTTGGAAGTCAAAAATGTCAAAGTTGAATGGTGAGAACGTATCGTTGAATATTCAAATCGAATCTTTGGTCCAAGAATGAGAAAATATAAAACTTGAATATCAAAAGCTTTTCAATTCCATAAAAACGACATAGGTTCAACATCAATGGGAAGTTCATGAATTAATTGAAAATGTCAATCAAAATACATATGCTTATGGTAAATGTGCGTTCTAAGAATCAAGATATTTTGATGACAATTTATGAGCCTAAAGGTAAGCTTAAAACTATTGAAAAGGGAAGAATGTGAATACTAAGTTTGACGAATCTACAGCCTTAAGGAAACTAATCTGAGTAACACCAATGAACAAAAATAAAGATTTAAAGGCTAAGATGGTTTCTAAGGTTGAGGTTAAAAAGGATGAGTCAAAACCAGTCACTTCATGTTCTAAACCTAAAATGAGTAGGATAAGAAAAAGAATGCGAATATAATAGCACGAGGAATGTATAGTCATAAAAACAGAAACACAAACAGCAGTTGTTAATCTAATATGTTTTCTTCTAATTCTACAGGAGTAGCAAGTTCTAGTAGTGTCAGTAGACCAGAGTCTAAGGATGGTCATTTAAAGAAAAGAGTCTTGTTTCACACTAAGTCTAAGAGCACTTCTAAGGATGTCAAGAAATCTCACAGTAGTGTTAGTTTAGTTTCTAATAAGGGTGATACATTGAATTCGAATATTTCTTAATCAAAGGCAAATGTATTAAATGTGAAAACTGTAAACGTTGTGAATGATGGTTCGAATCTTGTATGTGTTTCATGTGGCAAAGATGTTTCTATGATTTCTCATGATAAATGTGTTGCTTGTTATGCTTTATCTGTGAATTCTAGAATGAAAAGAGCCTTGTTTACCTCTTATGTAGCAGTGAAATCTAGTAAATTAGGAGCTACTTTTGTAGTTATGAAATCTAGGCTTAGTGTTGCTACCCCTCCCCCCTAAAGCAACAAATAAGGTATCGAGTGCATTATCACTAACTCCAGATTCTAGACAAAGTAGGACACTTAGCACTTACATGAAAACAAAAATTGAAACAAGTAGGAAGTGGCAAAAATGGTTTAAAAATCAACCAAGTTTAAATTGGTCTCCTAAGAGCCCAATTGCACAAACACCACCAAG
>BQNB010109999.1:0-22640 GCA_026074375.1 Tanacetum coccineum
AGTCTAGTGGACCTATTCACCTTGTTGCAGATGAGACTGCCTACTAGGAGTGGGAAGATAGAATGGAAAGGGATACCACTACTGCTTCTAGCTTAGAGGCAGAGCAGGACAGTGGTAACATAAATAGGACCCAATCCATGGCAACACTTAATGAGCCTCTTCCTCAGGAAACAGGCTCAGGTAGTGGTCCCAGGTGCTAAGTTACCATATTGAGGGGTGCAGAAGCTCAAAATAGGTTTGAGGCTGCATCTAAACAGTCTAATGATTCACCTCTCTTAAGAGTTAACACACTTGGAAGTGGGGAGGACAGTATGAAACTAAAGGAATTGATGGAACTTTGTATAATGGTTTGCTTACCAGTATCTACTTTCTATTCATGGGTTGTACATAAATATGGATCCTCATGAATTCTCACATGTCTATCTAGGTGTTTCTAGTGTGCTTGTGATGAACAGAGGCATGTTGGTGTATAATTATTGCAGAAATAGTTAATACTGTTAGACAACTCTTAGTACTGGTGAGCAGCAGTTAGTACTGCTAGGCGAAATATTAATATTGCTAGGCTTAACTTAGTACTGCTGAGATACCGTTAATACTGTTCGGAGCATAACCGATTTTGGCAAATAAATATAGCCGTTGAGATATTTCTGCCAAATATTTCGCTTATAGGGGTCTATAATTTGGATAATTCTTGATCTTTCTTTCCCTTATAAGCTTTCTTCAAGATAAAGATTCAATCTTATGCAGTCGGTCCAAGCAAAACCTTAAGCGCTTTCGATATAAAATCTTAATTGCTTTCACCAAACACAGATAACTTTCAAACGTGTACCTAAACCCAACACTTAATTCGAATCTTGCTGTTTCAATTGCTTTCATAATCTACAATGGCAAATTTGAAGTATTGTGATCAACACAACATGGTTCCTCTCTTGGAGAAAACAGATGGAAGTGAAGGCTTTCATCAGATAGTGGATTTTCTAAATGCTTCTCTCATCAAGTTTGCTCTCTCTGAAAATCCTACTATCTATGATTCTCCCATCAAATAGTTTTGGCAGACTGCTACTATCAATACACTTGATAACGGGGAATAAAAAATAACTGCCACAATCGATGGTCATGTTAAAACTGTTACTATAGCATCTGTTAGGAAATATCTCCAATTAGTAGATGCTGGAGGTCTTAGTTCATTACCAAATACTAAAGTTTTTGACCAACTCTCACTGATGGGGTATGCCATTACTTCTGATAAATTAACTTTTCAAAAACCTATTTTTCCCCTCAGTGGAAGTTCATGATCCATATCATTCTTCATTGTTTAAGTCCAACGAAAATAGCTTGGGAACAGTTTAGTATTAATATAGCAACTGCTATAATTTACTTGGCCACAAATAGGACTTTTAATTTTCCAAAATTGATTTTTGATGGTATGGTGAAAAACTTGGATAATCAAAGTAAATTTCTAATGTATCCAAGATTTATTCAAATCTTTTTGAACAAAAGGAAAAGGTTGCTTTCTTCACACAAAAGAATTTATATCACTCCTATCCTTACACCAAAATTGTTTAGTAACATGAGAAGGGTTACCAAGGGATATTCTAGGGAGGAAACACCTTTATTTGCCACTATGCTTGTTATTGACCAAACTGGTCAGGGTGAAGGATCAGCAATTCCAGCTGGATCCTAACACACACCCCTCATGGCTCCATCTACTAAACCACACCCAGATACATCAGCTCAATCACCTATTACTGAACCACATACATCATCCTCACAATTAACTGAACCACCAACTTCTTCAACAATTAGGGAAACTATCAGACACAAAGTTGAGATTCCTCAGTCCAACTTTCCTACTCAGACCCCAGTTGCAGATGAGGCTGCATTCACAGGTGTGGATGTTGTTCATGGAAGGGCTGCCACTACTGTCTCTAGTATAGATGCAGGACAAGGAAGTGGTAACATCACTAAGTCCCCTACCATGCCCCATGATTCACCTCTCCCAGAAGGTCTGATATCGTATAAATACGTACTAGCTGTATGTAAAATATCAAGTATCCCGTAATAAATAAGAATTACTTTAGGAAAAGTAATAGTTAAATATTCCGGAGTCGTATCCCAACGAGAATTGAATTTGAAAATTACATTTATGTTTCTTATTGGATGCTTGAATATCTTTTAGTTTTTTGTTTTGAATTATACTAATTCTATAATAATAAACTAAATTATAACTAAATAATAAAAAGCAAGATAAATAGATCAAAGATATGCTTGTCAAGTGAGGTGAAAAGATCATTAAATGTGAAATAAAGAGATAATAAAGAATTGGTACCCGTTTAAAAACTATTTTCTCACAACGTTGGTTTATATTGAAAACAATCCTTTATTTTGGTACAAATTACTTTAAATGATGACGAATTAACACCTGTAAAAATACTATTTTCTCACGACGTTGGTCTATTTTGAAAACGATATCTTATAAAAGTATTAATTACTAGATTTGATGTTTGATTATTTCTCCGGCTTTTGCCCTTCGAAATATTCAAATAAGAAATCTAAATAATCCGAAAATTATTAACCAACAATTTACTTTTTATTCCACACTTAACTCACTATCCACGGTCACTTAACAAGCATACTAAATCTACTCGCTATTCATGGCAACGAATCTAACATTAACAATAATAACAAACATAATAATCTAATTAAGCTAATACTACTAAATAAAGAGAAAGGAAGAAAAATAGAACCCGATCAAAACAATGGAGACGATATAAACCACCCAATCTTATAAACAAAAATAATACATTAGTTTATTTCTTTTTAGTTTTTATTTAACTAACTAGTTAATAAAGTGTAAACTTTATTTACTAATTAATCTTATAAAAGCTAACAAGTTCTAAACTTAAGGTAAAATCTAGCTTATAAGACTCATAAGCTCCTCGCCTCATGAGTTGAACCGATAATCGTCAAACAACAAACCAAACGAATTGTTAAAACAAATACCATAAGCCAACAATGAATAAAGCTCCAAAACTAATTTACTAAAACTGCTTTAAAATCATCACCCACTTTTCAAAACTATTTATTGACAGAGACAAAACAAAAAAAAGAATAAAAATAATAAAAAGTGCCTACCTGCTATCTCTAATTTAATCTTACCTACGAGGCTACGAAGATAAAAATTACTAAAGGAAAAAGTTGAAAAAAAATGAATAGATAAGATCTATTGAGCCGCTGCTATCCTAAGAACATCAAAAAGAAAAAGAAAGATGCTGTTGCTACCCTTTTTGATATCCAAACAAACATTAACCGAACCAAACTACATCTACTTTTAAACCTTATAAATCATTAACGAACATCACTGAAAAACATTAACAAAACCTGGAAAAAAACGTCTTCTAAACCATTGAATCTTCAATAACCCAACATCCCGAAATTAAACGGTGCGATACATATCGAATCCTAATTATTACAATAAAATGGAATGGAAAACACATTGAAGAATTTATCTAATCTGGACCTATACTAACTGCTAAACTATCCTACCTACTCGAAAAATAAAACTAACTGCCAATGAAAGTGAAAAAAAAGATCGATAGATGATCAGCTCCTCCCTGTTTTTGTTATAACATGTTGCGTTCATAATAAGCCATTGGCTGGGCCTTTCTTTTTTTTCATGGGCCTCATGTTATAAACATCAAAATGGGCCTAGCCCTTTCACTTCTAACTTGGGCCGGATAGTCCCACTTTCTTTGTCTTGGGCTTGATAATATTAATCTATAACTAGGCTGAGCTTTTTTTAGTGGGTTGCTGTTGGCTGGGCCTGCAAATGGGCTGTTTAACTTTATATAAATATGGGTCGGTCTGACCCATATAAATGGAGTCGGGCCGGCCCAATAAGAGATGAAGGCATAGTCGGACTTAGAATCTCGCGCTCTTTTCATTCTCGTGATCGATTTTGTCTGCTTTGCCTTTGTTTTTTTTTTTTTGAATATCCGTACCTGCAAGACACAAATCACAAAATACACATATACAATGCATTTTTATGTCATTTTCATTCATTATTGGTTTTTTAGCTTGTTTTATTAGGTAAAAGGTATGTGTATTTAAGCACATACCAAAATCCCCCATACTAAGCTATTGTCGTGTCCTCACGCAATGTTATAAATACACGCTTAAAACCAAAAATTCCAATCCCCCTAAACTAATTACCTCGAAAAGTAGTTAAGTGCTCATCTAATTGGATTAAGAAATCAATAGTTTTGAAACGCTCCGTTTCACTAATTTTACACACTTTTATTTCTTTATCTATTTTTATATTTTTTTTATTTTTCAGCAATCTAACTAAAATGTTTGGACTTTCGTTATTGTCATAGCTTTTAGGGTCATAGAACAAGAAGCGCCTATAGAATAATCTATAGATGTCTAAAGGATAAATTCATCGTCCCCGATTTTTCACTTGCCCCAAACCAAGCTCAAAAACGAAATCATTGTTAAAATATAAGATAAGATGCTAACACAACTCATATTTGTAACTTGTAAACTTTTTACTCCCGACAATTATTATATATTATGTGAGTGTGCTCATTTCAAATTTCAACCATGGATCAACATTTTAAAAAAGTTGCAATATTCTATGCTTCACGTTCCACCCAAAAATAATGAATGTGAAGGCGAGATCATCCCATGAAGCGACTTTCGTCTCGTCACATCCTAGCCGAGACCGGCTTAGGTGACCAGGCTTTTGACACCTCACAGAGACTAGTATCGAGACTCACGGGCCTTCGGTTTCAAAATCTTTGGATTTCCCGTTTATACATAGAAAAACTACAACTAAAGCAAATTAGTCTTAGTTCAAAAATATATTTAAATTTTAGAAAAATATATTTTAACTATTTTTTTATTCAACAACTATACATATATTTTTTATTTTTTTATATTTTGTTGTAATCATAATATATTACCTCCACCCTTTAAACAACTACGACATCGGTTGTGAGCCGGAAAGATGTAGTAGTCTTATTTCGGTATCGGCCCCCACCTTATATGAAGACTGCCACATCGGTTGTGAGCCGGCAAGAGGCAGTAAACTGGCAAGGTATTTATTGCTACTTATTATTATTCATCATCATTTTTTATATATTTTTTTTTATTTTTTTCTACTTTCATCATTTATTAAGCAGTTAATAGAAAATTTTCTTTTTAGAAAATTTAAGTATATAGCTGAACTAAGACTAAATAAATTAATGTGATTACATTAATAAAGCTTAAAAAATCATTGATTTAAGTTTAATTTTCGAAAATAGCACTTATTATTAGTCATGTTAGGAGCTTATGGGAGAAAAAGCCACAAACTACACTTATGAGCTTGTAATATATCCAACTAATCTTTGTTTAGCATCTAACTCATAATTAACTCTATCATTTCTCGTTCTTCGCAAATTTAAAATCTTTAATAAAAAAATCCGTGAATGCTTAGTCAAATAAACTAGCTTAGACAAGTTTATAATGGTTAAGGGACAAAGCTAAGAGCTCAATACGCTCGATCGAGTCAAAATTTATTCTTATTCTACCCAGCAGGAAAGTCAAACATTGTGACAAAACACTTATTTTATTTTTGAAAAATTTTAAATTTTTTTTTGGTATTTTGGTGGTAAAAACGGGATTACGTGAAAACAACGACTGCAGGCATAATCAAATCGATAGATTCCCCCCTCATGCTAGAACTGAACATTCTCCTCAATGTTTTAAGAAGGGTCTCTACGTAAATCTAAAGCCGTTTATTAAGTATGCTAATAGATAAATGTTAATCGATAAGATTTTGGATATCGGATTCCCATAATCATACTAAGAATTAAAGCTCGAGTGAACGAAGGAAAAAACCACGAGCACGAGAGGCTTCATAATCCGAGCAATCCTGAAAAAACAACACAAACCACAAAACACGAGAAAGGAAGAGGCGAGCCTCCTCACAACATACTTATTTAATAATACTACTATTAGGATAAGCATGGGTTGCCACCCACGAAGCGTTTGTTTATTAATGAGTCACTAAGCTTGACTCGATCCCCCATATTTGAGCTGGTCAAGGAGGATAGAAATGGAACATCCAAGATAGGACTGTCCCCTCCATAAATCATCATCGGGCTTTCAAAAAATCAAAAATGATTTGGAAAGCTTTAAAGCCCCGATGAGATAAGAGATGAGGATATTTCTCCTCATTAGAAGCAATAATACCATAATTGAAAACTTTGTCCTCATTTTCAGATGAAAATGAAAGTAAAGTGTCAATCACTGGACAACGGGTGGGATGGGTGGGTAAAATACTAGGCATAAGAACATAATGTTAAAAAATATCATCCACCGCTTTAGCAGTCAAAATTCCCGTATCAGGCTCAATATCAAAGTGAATTCCATCATCATCTGGTGGTTTCGCAGGAGGAAGAGGAGATGATGGATCATAATAACGATCAAAATGAAATGACTCATTTTCAGGAAGGGAAACGGAATCATTGCTAAGCAATTCTTCAAGAAAAAGAATATCCCCTTCCGAGTCATAGTCATCATTCTCAATACTCTGTGGTATCGAGTCATCCGGAGCAAAAAAAATATCAATCTCCTCCATAAGAGAGTCGTTATCCTCAACGAGGATAGGAGATGGAGAGAAATATTTGATTACAGCATTAGAATTTTCAGAATTAAGTTCTTCCGGAGGAAGAGTAGATGAATTATCATACAACAATTTCTCAACAAGACGAATTTCTTCCTCTGGATCAAAGCCGGCTTCATCAATTTCTGTAGAAATCACATCGATATGAGCGAGTTCACCGGAGAACTCCTGGAGAAGAGAATCAAACTTAGGAGAAGAAACTATCGAAGTATCTCGATTAAGCAAAGATTCTGTAAGATCAGATTCAGCATTAAAGTGATGCGGATCTATCTTAGTAGAAATAATTTCTTCATCAAAAAGAGGGTTCGAATAAATTTTGAAATTTTCTTTCGGCACGTCCTCATCAGAAAGTGACTCGTCATCACTAGAGGTAAAATCGTCGTTAGAATAAAAAAGAGGATTAGAAAAAGTCGTAAAATCATCACAAACGGGCATATCACACTCACTTTTAATATCGGATAAATCCTAGGATAAATCCTCGGACTCACTTGGGGTTAGGTTAAGGTCCTCAACACTAGACTCATTTTCTTCGTCCGATTCCGTTTCCGGAATAAGTTACATCAAAAAAGCAGAGGAGAACAAATCACAAAGATTATCAAAACTACTTATTTGCCTGTTTTCTCTCACAAATAGAACCAAGAAATGGTGACACATGCTTTTGACAGATTCATGCTAGATTGAGACAATGAAGATGAGTTGCTACAGTTTAGGTTTGCGAAGGTTTGGAATTGGTTGATTTACCCAAGGCAAGCATGCCATTGGAACAAAATGGGTCTATAGAAACAAGAAAGATGAGAGAGGATAGTAGTTAGAAACAAGGCAAGACTGGTTGCACAAGGTTACACCTAAGAAGAAGGAATTGATTATGATGAGGTTTTTGCTCTTGTTGCTAGGATAGAAGCAATCAGGTTATTTTTGCCTATGCATCATTTATGGGGTTCATTATGTACCAGATGGATGTGAAGAGTGCCTTTTTATATGGTATTGTTGAAGAGGAGGTGTATGTGTGCCAACGCTCTGGTTTGTAGAGATTCCACGTTCACGGACAAGGTTTACAAGGTAGAAAAGGCCTTATATGGTCTCCATCAAGCTCCTAAAGCCTGGTATGAGACCTTGTCTACCTACTTATTAGAAAATGAATTTAGAAGAGGAATCATTAATAAGATTTTGTTTATCAAGAAGGACAAAAGGTGGACATCTATGTTAGTGTCAGGTGATATGCGGGGGTTGGAATTGGTCAAAACCGAAAGAATTAGAATTATAGCAATGATTAGGTTCATAGAAATTTTGGTTCAACGGTTGACACTAAAAAGTCTCATGAGGACCCCCGCAATTTTTATAACAAAGATATTGTTATTGAAAATTAGGTGAAGTTTGTGGAAAATTATCAAAGTCTTGATTGTAACTCAGGTCCGGATTAAAGATAAACGGAACTTCAGGCGGTCAATCGTAACCATAATGAGCATCGTTCCCACATAACTCACAAGAATACGTCTTGTATTGGGGTTGTGGAGGGTAGTCAGAAAATTTTGGAGAATCATTGTAAGAATACGAAGTTGGTTCATAAGTGAATGAATTTTCCTAATTACATCCTAAACAATGTACCCCTCTATTATAATATCCACACCGCTCGCAAATATAATATCAACAAGGTTGATCATCTAATGGATTTCCGCAGCTGAAACAACTTTGTTGTTCGAATGACGACATTCGAATTAAACAAATAGGAGGATAAGAAGATAAGAATTAAATGAAATAAGAGGATAAAGGAGAATATTTTTTTATATTTTTATAAAGATAATAAAAAGAAAAATAAAAATATTTTTTTGGTATTTTTTTAATATTTATAAAAAGAAAAGGAAAAATAAAAATAAAATAAGCAGGAAAATATTTTTGGATTTTTATTTTTTTAATAAATACGAAAATAAACTTTCCGAAGAAAGGATCTTCAAGGCACTAACTCAAAACACCACGTAAAAATCGTACAATCCTCCCCGGCGACGGCGCCAAAAATTTGATTCGATCCAAATAGTCTATATATAATTAAATATATATCATAAATATCTCAAATAAGTAATAGTATAGAGAGTATCCCATTTGATATAAAAATTGCTTGAGGACAAACAATATTTTATCTCCCGGATGTCGTGTCCCGACGAGAGATGAATTTGAAATCCACGAAAGCGTTTTGTTTGATGCTTGAATATCGAATATTTTTGTTTTTAGTTTTAAACTATCTTTTTTAATAAACTATATACAACTAGATAGCAAATAGCGAGCAATTAAATGAAGAACGATATATTATAAAAGATATATAAGCAAAGCAAAATATTTTTATTCTAAGTTACACTACTTAATTGAAAAAGGATAGAATATTAAACCGAATTGAAGACCCGTAAATAAACGAATACCACCCGATTTATTTAGCTAAAGCAAATAATCAAATTCGGTCTAGCTAAATAAACCCTTAAACTCCACGCCTCATGAGTAGACCGGTACCAAAAGAAACATAAATCAAAACAACAAAACTGTTATCATTAAAACAGAATAATGCAAATTTCAAACCCAGTTAACAAAATTTGAAGCCCAAAGTGCATAAAAACACTAGCTCAAAACGAGGTCCAATAGTTAAGAACACACGAGCCCAATGAGAATTCTACTAACCAAACGCATCCTTTTAAAAACTGTGGCCCAATTGATTTACAAAATACCAAACGCAACTTACTAGTGAGGGGATTTGTAGAATACGATCTAACTTTGCTAATTCAAATTCTAATAAGCTAAACTAGAGAAACCTTAATAAGCTAAACTAAGATAAGCTTTTAACAATTAAAACAGCCTAATAAGCTCTTAACGATCCAAATCTAAACTAAATAAGCTATTATAAGTTCTTAAACACACCATAAAAAAACAATATAAGCCGCGAAGAATAGATTTAACACTATCAAGCGAATTGAAAATCAATAAGCTAACATAAAAACGGAATAAGCATTAATCAACCTTGTTTGTAACCAAAATCACAAAAAAAAACTTAACCAAAACTTGTATGATGATATATAAGCTCAATCCGAATCCACTAAGCTAAATAAAAGCTTATCAGTTCAAGGATAAAGCTCTTGAAAATCTAAACAAGTACCACATGAAATAAGCTGCCTCACAGCTTACAACACTAGCTTGAAACAGAAGCTTATTTCAGTCGAGCTTATGAGGTGTTTAAGTTTTTAGAAAGCTTAGACATCCAAAAACTAACATGAAATAAGCTAGCTTATAAGCTAGTGAGTTATAAACTGAATGAATGAGCTTATTAAAATAAGCTGACAGAAAAGAAGTAATAGATAAGAGATTAAGAAACGAAATAAGCTAAACCATTTTATTACTCACCGATTCAAAATCTTACAAATAAGATTGCTATAAGCTGGAAACAAAAAGCTAAAAATTATAATAAGCTAGAAATAAAGAAATAAGCACCTAATAAGCTAATCTACCATTAACTAAACTAAAATCTACTCCTACACTAATTTTCTAAAACTAAAAATCTCCCCCTCACATCAAATGCGTGTATGTTTAAATAACAAAAATTGTGTGAGGGTATTCTCGTCCATTCAGGTAGCCATCCAATAAGATCCTAATATCTAGGGGCTAAATAGTCTTTTTTTCGTTGATGCGTCATTGATTGCCAATTATTGGCTGACCTCGTACACGCCAGCAATAAAGTAACCCGATCCTCCAATGATCACCATACACCTGGCCATCTTAATTTAGCATACAACAGACGCCAAGAATTTTTCATTGTAGATAGTAACATAATCCAAGCTACATGTCCGAAAATGATTAGCCAAGAAATGTGAGTGGGAGATCATGTGATCTCAAATCTTTTATTTCTTTAACACGTGCCATTCCTTTTCTTTATTTCACATTTTGCATGTATAAAATGTAAATGGGTTGGGTTATGCTTGGCTGAGAGTTTGGTCATGGATCAGTTTCTTCATTGTTGGGCTAGATTTTAGCTCTTAAATACATGGGCTGGCCTGGCCCATATAAATAGGTTACGGGCTGGCCCAATAAGCAACAAAGGCACCGTTGGACTCGAAATTTCACGCTCTTTCCAATGGCATGCTCAGGGACATTTTATGACATTGTTTTGATTTTGAATAATAGGCACTCTTGATCGAATCAAGCCCGATAATTCCTGTTTTTGCTCAGTTTTCAATCCTTAATACCTGCAAGACATAAAAATACCAAACAACATATTTGCAAGATAATTATCCATATTTTAGTATTTTTAGTCCAATTAATAGTGTTTTCCAGGGTATAAATGATGTGTATTTTAGCGCACATCAAGGTCACACACCTGGAAGTGATGAGGGCAGTATGACACTACATGAATTGACGGTTCTATGTACAAATTTATCAAACAAGGTGGAAAGCTTAGAGACAGAATTGAAGAAAACAAAACAATCGTATGGTGCTGCTTTTACTAAACTTATCAAAAAGGTAAAGAAGTTAGAGCAGACTGTCAAGACAAGCCAAGCTAGAAGGAGAACAAAAATTATTGCTTCTGATGATGAAGAGGATTTAGTTGCAGAGGATCCTTCCAAACAGGAGAGGAGTATGATAGAAGAAATGGATTTGGATGCTAGAATTTCATTGGTTCCTTTACATGTTGAAGTTCAGGGGAGGTATGGACAGAATTTGGACACTCAAGAAGGTTTTGGTGCTGGTCCAGAAGTTACTACTGTTGATGCAGAACTTAACACTGCTAGTACATTTGTTAGTATTGTCAGTCCTTAAAGACATGCAGATACTACTGTTGATGATTTAACCCTTGCAGAGACACTTATGGAAATCAGAAAAAGTGCTGCTAAAGCTAAGAGCAAGGCTAAAATGGATGAAACTGAGTTTCTAAGGAAGATGAAATAGAGAGAGCAGGTTCAAATTAGCAAGGATGCAGAAGTAGCTCAAAAGCTACAAGAAGAGTTTGATGCAACAGAAAGAAAGACAGAGAATTGCTCTTTAGTGCACCAATAAGCTTAGGGTTTTAACAGATCTGAATGGATGATGTATTGGCTAGGTTGCAATAGATGAACATTTGTTCAACAGTTTCAAGCTACGTGTGATAAAGTTGTAGTGAAGAAGGATTTACAATGAAGCTTGTAGAAATTGGTCAATCAAAAAAAGAAGTTCCATTGCTCAATATCAAGACCTAAGCTACGAGGAACAAACCATTGACTCCTGCTTCAAACCCCCCCAAAAAAAAACAAAAAAGGATATTAGTCACATTTACATCAAGAACCAAGAATGAGGTTATTCTATTTAAACAATTGAAAGTCACTTTCATTTTGAGACAGGTTAAAGAAATCTTTGAAACTACTATAAGGAAGGTCAATTTTTGTGCCTATGGATCTGAGTTGGAGGTTTGGAGACTGAAAAGAGCAGGTCAAGAAGTTTTAAAAGAGTGTGTTTAAAAGGACAAAAGATATTAGAGATAGCTTCGGGTTTCAGGTGAAGAATCAGCTCAAGAAAAAAGAAAAAGAATTATCAGAAGAAGAACTACAGAAATTGTTAGTGATAGTTCTAGTGGAAGAAGTTTATGTTGAAAGCCATTAAGCGTCAAATATTCCAATCATTAGATATAGATAGGAGGTTTTACTTCTAAAGACACAAGAAGGCATTGGGAAATAATCAGAGTTAGAGAAAACCATACAAAGCTTATCAGATTTTGTTTCGAGATGTTGAAGAATTTAATAGAGATGACCGGTTAAGCTTGGGATTTGGTTAAGGAGAGGTTCCAATACATCAGGAGCCTAAGATGATAAAGAGAAGGAAATGTGTGTTGAATTGAAGGATGTTTGAGCCATAGATCATGATGATACTCTTTGGAAGCTTCAAAGGTATATTGCATGATCCTTTGGGTATGGAGGCTTTATGATACCTGTGGGTGTTCCACCATGTATTTCCAGTAACGTAGGAACATGAATCTATATGCTAGTTGAAAAAGGCAAAAAAAACTATCCATTGACAAGAGGGGCCCTCCTTATGACGTTTGTGATTTTGGCTCAACAAGCTTTAAGTGGATCAATATTCAGAAAATGGCAAATGAACTTTTAAGGAAAAATTTTCATTTATCAAAAAACCAAGACATTAAAATATTTGAAAGTTCCTCACCACAGATAGTTTAATATGAAGAAAATTGTGTTTAACAAGGATGTATCAGTTTAGGGGAGGATTGTTAGGAATAAAGGGCTCTAAGTTTCTACTGTGGTTAAAAACTAATGCTGGTGAAGATTAGAGAAAATAGTCTAAGTTATTTATATTGTAGTGTTATCGTTTGTATGCCGAGTAAAAGTGTGTTGTTATGATTATTGTCATGTTTATAATACTGTTAGTTATAAATAGTTAGTATTTGTTTGTATATAGTTAATACTCGTAAAGTGATATGCATGGATGTTATATATTGAATTAGATATGCATTGATCACTTGACGCGTTTTGTAAGCCCATTAGGTGTTTTCTTTGGTGTATAAAAAAGAAACCCTAAACGGCAATAGTATAAGAAATATACTAGATCTAGACAATCATTTTCTAATAGTTAGTATTCATAGTTTCAAGGTTATTCTGTAACTTTGATTGTGTTAAATATATTGAAAGTTTAGCAAGATCCTGTTTTACTATTTTATTGTTCTTTTTAGTATTACAAACGAGTTCCCAAAGAGTTTATAGTATTCACAATCTTAGTTTCAATTATAGTTGTTTTGGATCTATCTAATACAGCTAATCTTTAACAAGCTAAGTAAGATATGTTCAAAAGGGATCAGCATTCGTGCACCTCTAGCCAATGAGATTGGGAAAACAACAACTCTTATTATAGTTTATCTGATAAATTTGGGTAATTTGATTGGGTTAAATATCTTTAGGTAGTGTTCAATATGCTCAACTACGTCCTTCCCGTTTGTTCCATTAAAAGCATTGTTGTGCAAATCATCCAAGAATTTCCCTTTTAGTTCATAAGCATTTTTCCAGTTAACTGTAATACTTGTAATCCCGAAATAGTAATCTGCTTTGTCATTAGGCACAAATGTTTCCATACTTGACTTTTTTCCCTTATCCGTCATCACTTCTTCAATCTACTAGCTCTGATTAAAATTCCCTGTAACATGGGTAAAAATATCAGCAGGATTTGCTCTGAAGAAAGTTGGAAAAAAATTTAGCACGAAAATTAAATACAAAAACTAAGATTCTGTTTCTGTTTCAGGTGGTCAATACGTTGTATCCAATGGAAGTGGATACGCCGTATTAATCTGTAGAATCAATTGGATACGCCGTATCTGATGGTAGTGGATACGCCATATCGAGTTATTGACCAGAACAGTGTATTAGCAAAATAATTAAATATTCACAAACAACTAATTTAACAAATATACAAGCAATTATACACAAATATACAGAATATACAAGAATATACACTAATCTAATTAACATTACTACTAAGGGTTAGATCTAATCTAATGTTAAAAACCAAAACATAAAATAAAAATCAAGATTAATTTTCACTCCCCGACAACGACGCCAAAAACTTAATGTGTCGTTGTGTAGGTGTTATTTTATGTATCAAGTTTTACTATTTATTTTATGCCGACTATACCTAAAAACAACACTCTAACGGGATTGAACCCGGTCAAGATGTAGCTTCGTGGTAAGTAGGGTGTCGATCACTAAGAGCGAGAGCGTTAATTCCTAATTCTATTAGTATTTTAGTTATCAAAGTTAAACCTAAAACTAATGCAAAAGGGAGGTTTTAGCCTTAGAGACTGGCATGGTTTTGTGTATCTAACCTAAGGTTTTGATGACAAGTAAAGCAATAAACACACACAAGAAGACAAGCAAATGATAGAGAAGTGGTCAAGAACTAATGTAAAGAAAATGTATCAACCATGAATAATCCGATAAAACGCATGTTTATTTATTTAGTGCAATGATTGTCTTATCTCGAAGGGGAATATCATTCTTAGACTTAGGCGGTACTTCTTCCTAAGACCTAGACACGTTAATTCTGTCACAATTAGACGCATCCGCATAAAGTAAGCATTTGTTAATTATAATCTATCTTAGGAGATTAATAATGGTGCTCTTACTAAACCCTAGCTCATCGAGACTTTACCTCTTTAACTTCTTTAATAGCCACTCCTTTTATCTTTGCCTTGTCATCCTTCATTTTCACCAGAGTTTCAACAAGTGTTATATATTCATTATCAAACACACTTATTGTAGTAGGGGGAGTCATTGGAGTAGCAGTACTAACTTCTGGTCTGCTGGCAGTACTAATATTAACAGTACTAACTTCAGGCACAACAATACTAACTCTTATATTACCAGCAACATTAACTTGTTCTTCATTGCTTCCTTCTTTTTTCTAATACCTCTATATCATGTGTCACATTTAGCTCCTCAGTCTCTTTACTTTGCCTCCCCTCATTCACAGCTTCCTCTATATCCATATAGTCCATACCATCAGCATCAAGATTAACAAAGGCACTGTCATCCAAAGTTGGTCCTGGTTTGGAATTTTTCCTCCCCTGTTTGGATACAGACTCCTTCTTACCCAACTTTTTCTTCATGGATAAAAAAGACAACTCCTTAACCATGGCTCTAATGGTGTGAGATGCCTAGGCTTACACTTCTCTCCAAGCTTTCTATCTTTCTTTCTTTCTCTCCTTTTCTTCTTTCTTTGAATTCTAGTTTTTAGTTTAAGGATCTCTATAGCCTGAGCATCCTTGGAAGTCTCCAAAGCAAGAACCCTGTTTGACAAGTTAGTGCAAAGAACAAATAACTCATCTAGGTTCAAGCTACCCTCAGCTCTGTCAGATGTGTGACCACCTGAAAGAGGACTAATCATGTACTGAACCAGAACCCCTTACACTCCCACTAGTCCCCTCTAAGTCTTGCCTAAGATATTTGGGTGGTTTTCTGGTCTAGAAGATAATTTTAGTACATGGGTTGATCGCTACACTAGTTTAATGTAGGAGATGTGTTGGTTGGGTTTAGTTGTGTGTTCTTAAACCATTCACCCTCTTTTACTGCGCAGGACTAACATAGTAGGAAACAAAGGTGTCACATGTCCTGAAAAGTGGAGTCCTCTTCTTGTCATATTAGTAAAAACCTTTTTAGAAAGGACTGGTATTGGAAGATTATCCAAAGGGGCAGGTATATTTTGAAGCTGTTGTTTAAAAACACTTGAACAAACCTTGGATACATAAGAAATTTCTTCTTAGCCTCCAAGTTCCTATTCATACCATCAAAAATCATTTAGAAAAGTTAAATGTTCTATCATAGCTAACAAATCACTACGAACCTACATTAGTGGGAAATTGATCCCAAGAAGTACTTTTTGAGCTAAGACAGTGAATGATGGTATGAATTAGGTACTTCCATTATGGAGAGAAGAGGGCTTTTTATAAAGTAATAGTGGTAAGATCCCCCCCATACCCCATTAATGGAAGGTTTTCATAAATGTTTGCAACTGTGAGACACTCAATCTCATTATCATCATTAAATAGAAGATCTCTTCTAATTGATGATTCTGATATCGATACAGTCTGTCCACTAACATGGCTTGGTGTGCGAGATGACATACATTATAGTCGGCGTGGTTGGGACCCTGCTGAGTTCTAAAACTGTTCAATAAGGGAAGAAAAAATTAGGACTTACCGAGAGAGCAATAAAAATCGAGCTTGTGAATAGAAAAGTCCCTAATCTCATGAAACTGAGCATTTCCTTTAGTCTTTTCTAAATACGCAACCATGTTATGCTTAGGGCAAGATTCAAGAACAACCATTGTTGTTAGTTTTGAGTAATTGGGATTGTCGTCAATTAGAGGGATTAGGGTTTATAAATTGAGAGCTTGAGAGAGAGATTAGGTGGATGAAATATGTGGCAAATTTAGAATGGTTTATACTAGGGTGAGCAACCCATGGCGAAGAACCGTTATAAAGTTAACACTTTAGATTAACCCCTAGCAGATAATCTTCTCTAACGGTAACGCCAGCGGTGGGCTCAACTTTTGAGCCTAGGCATGTACTAAGTTTTGGCTTTGGCAATACTAACTTTTTGCCTACCAGTATTAACCAAAACTGGCAGCACTAACCAACTCAGTACCATATGTAGCCCTCAATCCTCATTCCATAGAACATAATGAACCCTAAATAATCATTAACCTGCCATCTTGCCTCCCCTGAACTAATGCAGCTATAGGTTGAGCATTCCAATGTTAACAATTAAGAAATTGAACATGCAAACATCAAAAGCTTTGGTTAAAAGAACAGCCACATTATCATCAGTGTAAATCTTAAGCACCTGGATAAGCTTTTTCTCATAAGCATCCCTAATGAGGTGGTGCCGAATCTCAATATGCTTTGTTTTGGAGTGAAACACTGGATTCTTCACAATACAGATTGTGCTTTCATTATTAATGTAGATCTTTGTGTTTATAAAATTGAACTCATAGTCTAACATTTGATTCTGAATCTACAATACTTGCCTATAGCAGTTGGCAGTAGCAACATACTCTGCCTCTGTAGTAGAAGTAGCCACATTTTTGCTTTCTTGCACTGCCATAAGATAAGTCTCCTGCCAAGAAATTGACAACCTCCGTTGCGGATTTCTATCACATTTCTCCAGCATAGTCACATCAGAATAGGCTTCAAGTCAAATGATGACACTCTAAGATACCAAAGGCCCAGTTTAGGTTTGCCTTTGAGGTACCTAAAGATCCTCTTCATAGCATGAAGATGTGAGGTTTTTGGAGTTACCTAAAACCTAGAACAAGCACATACTGCAAACATAATATCAGGCCTAGTAGGTAGTCAAGTACAATTAAAGAGCCATCAGGTATCATAAAGAATATACATCCACATCATCTACTTCTTCATCATTGATCAAGGGTTTTTGGCTCTCAATTGGAGTACTGGCAGTCTTTACACTAGCAAAATCAAACTTCTTTAGGATCTCTGCAACATACTTATCCTGACTTATGAAAATAAAACCATCTTCCTATTCGCTTGACTTGTAACCAGAAAGAAGGTGACTTCCTTCCCATAGCACTCATCTGGAATCTGCTCTTAATTCCTCAATGCTCAAATTCATCACAGCACCAAGATTTCTTTTTAGAAACCAAAAGTGAAGTTGGTTGTGAAGGGCAATATCATACCTACGTAAAACCTGTACTAACATGATATCATTCTTTTCCTTCTTGATGAAAAGTGTCTTGTCAATGGTTCCTCATCTGTATCTACTTTTCAACAAGAAAGTAGATAAAATAGCATACCAGGCTCTGGGAGCTTGATGTAAACCATACAGAGCTTTCACAACCTTGTAGACCTTCTTAGGGAACTTAGGATCTACAAACCTGGAGGTTGAGACACATACACTTCCTCATCAGATGATAAACTATGAATCCCATATAAGAAGCAAATGCCAAAAAGATCCTGATGGCTTCAATCCTAGCCACAGGAGCAAAAACCTCATCATAGTCTATCCCCTCCTCTTGTCTATATCCCTAGGCAACCAATCATGCCTTATTTCTAACTATAACACCTCTTTCATCCTCCAATTCCAGTTAAACCCATTTGTCCATTGCATTATATAATGGGTCGATTTGTATGCCCAAAAGGCAAATCAACCAGAATCCAAACTTTCTGAATCTTGAATTGCAGCAGCTCTTCCTGCATAGCATCAACCCAACTTTCATCTTCAAGAGCTTGAGATATCTTCTTGGGTTCAATCTGAGAAAGGAAGCAAGCAAACAAACAGTGCTGGAAATCCTTGTGATTATTTCTTCTCTGCTTTTGAATATAGCTAACAAAAGCATGAGCTCCAGAACTTTTGTGTACTTTGCTCCTTGTCTGAACTGCTGAGGTTGGATCTCCAAGAATTTGAGTTGTAGGATGAATGGAGTGTATCCTTGATGTGGGAATAGGACTAACATTCACAGTGGTTTCTAAATTAGTGAAGTCAGCCACTGCACCCTCATCATCATAAGATGCATTGGTAAAAATCCCATCACTTGGATTGTCATAAATATCCTCAAGAGCAGGTATTTGAGAATCATCTTGGTCATTGTTGTTTAGATCAGGTCCACCAGCACTAAAAACATTTGAAGGACTGGCAGTACTAATTGGTGTGCTAACAGTATTAACTGTGTTAGTACTGGTAGCTCTAGCAGCTCCTGCTTGAAGTCTTTTAAAACAAATACCTTATCTTATATCCTTATAATTTCCAAAAATTATAACATAAGGTTTCAATCTCAATTGCTTATTAATAAACTTTAGGTTATATTCAAAATTATCAATATGAAATGAAATTCAAATTTTTGGGTTTTACAAAGCAAATCCTCAGTACATTGAGCAAACTCCTTTCTAAAAGCTTCAGCTACATCATTAGCCTCATTTTCTTGTCTTTTAAGCCTTTCAAGCTCCTCTAAAAAGGCTTGATCCTCCTGATCTTTTGGCTCCTCATTTGTCTTTGGACCAATATCCCTATTAGGCTTTTCATCTCCATTCTTTGCCTCTGAGCTCTTGACTGTTAAAGTATAAGAAGACCATAATAGCAGTACAAAGTATTCTTGAGCAGGTTCAGCTTCCATTTTAAAATTTCCTACATCAATATTATCTTGTGTACCTGCACTATGATTAGCTTCTTTTGGACCAGCAGTTTTGTTAGCTTTATTTTCTGCAGTAACATGCTGATAGTTCATTGAATCAGTTAAATAATCAAGATCAAACAGCCAATTTGGTCCTTTCCCTGCAACATTAGGTTTATTTTCTAAAAAGTTTATATGCAAGTTTTCTTCAACTCTCTTGGTTTCTAAGTTGTATACCCTAAAAGCCTTGCTATTTAGAGAATACCCAACTAAAAACCCTTCATCAAACTTTTCCTCAAACTTGCCCAGGTGGTCAATGGTATTCAAGATGGTCACATGGCACCCAAAAGGTCTTATATAGCTTATGATTGGTATTTTACCAGTTATAAGTTCATAAGGTGTCTTGTTTTGAGGCTTGGTCACTAACACCCTATTAAGGACATAGCAAGCAGTACTAACTGCTTCAGCCCAAAAAGTGTTAGGTAAAAATAAATCTGCTAGCATTGTTCTAGCAGCCTCAATTAGGGTCCTGTTCTTCCTCTCAGCAACTTCATTTTGTTGTGGAGTTCTGGCATTACTGTATTCTCTCTTGATCCCTTTTGACACACAGAATTCAATAATGTCCCTGTTCTTGAATTTTGTACCATTATCACATCTAATAGTTTTAACCTTTTGATTTAATTGGTTCTCAATTTGTCTTATAAAGTCCTTAAGGATTCCACTAGTTTCATCCTTAGTTCTTAAAAAGAACACCCAACTAAACCTGCTAAAATCATCAGTGATAACAAGGCAATAAGTCTTATGGTTTATGCTCTTTACAAATGTGGGTCAAAATAAGTCCATATGTAAAAGCTGTAAGGGTTGACTAATAGAGCTCACTAATTTGGACTTACAGGAGGCTTTGTGTTGCTTTCCTTTCTAACAAGCAACATAAATGTGGTCATTTTGAAAAATCTTTGAAGGTAAACCTCTTACAAGGTTTCCCTTCACAAGTTTGTTTAAGTTTTTAATGTTAACATGACCCAACCTCCTATGCCATTTGTTAGATTCATCAACTGTGGCCTTTGCAATCAAACAAGCTAAACCTCCAGTAGGAACAATGTTCTCTAGGTTGAAACTGTACATATTGTTTTGTTTAGGGACTCTAAGTAATACTTGATTTTCATCAGGCAACTTAAAGTCAGGGGACAACACAAGACATTCAGTGTCTGTGAAGAGAACCTTGTTCTTCTTGTCATATATCTGTGACACAGAAAAGAGATTAAAATGTTGTAGTTCTTTCACAAAGCACACATCCTTAAAATCTAACTTTCTAGTTTTTATTTTCCTTGACCAGATATATAACCTTTACTACCTCCAAAAGCAACAGGGCCACCATTATAGTCTTGATATTCAACAAGGCAGGCTTTGTTTTCAGTCATGTGTTTGGAACATCCACTATCAACAATCCCTTTGTTCTTTAAAGCTTTTTGTGGATCATCCTGCACATCAAATAAGAGAAATTAGTTTCTCTTAGGGACCCAAGCCATTGCTGACTTGGGTCTGCCTAATGGATCTTTAAAATTAACATTTTTACTAAAGTTTGATCCACTATTATATTTGGAGACTTTGTTCCAGTAATGTCTTTTGGGTCTCCAATTACAACCTGCTGAGGCCTTAATAGCAGTTTCCCTATTTCCCCCAACAGCACTAACTGTTTTGTCCCCAACAGTATTTACTTTAAGATTTGTAAAATTTGCTTTTGGTGCTGTTATTCTATTAAATGGCCTTCTAATAGGTGAATGAGACTTATAAAAATTATTTCTTGGTCTGATTTCATTCACAATGGGTCTGGCAATATTAACTTTCCTAGCAGTACTAGTTGTTGCTGCTTGACCAAAAAGATTTTGTCTAGCAGTATTAACTGGAAATATGCCAGTTTTAGTTAGTAATGCTTTTGGAACAAACTTGTTTTGGTGATTCAATCTTTGCACATTGTTCCACACTGGTCTATTCTCCTCTTGACCAGTAGCCTTACCCTTCTGTTTGTTCAATTCAACATGTTTAGCCATTCTTTTCTCATGAAAATCACAATCTCTGATAAGATGGCTAAAGCTGCCACATACAAAGCATGCCTTTTTAGTGAAACCATATCCCAAACCTAGCTTTTTGGACATTAAGCCATTCCAGTCTCTTTTGTCTGCTTTAGGAATTGAACTATATGTGTTCTGTTCTTTAACAGTTTCCCTAGGAGTTTTTACATGCTTAACAGTATTAACAAAAGCAAAACTAGGTTTTTCCTATTCGTTTGAAGGTTCAATCACGTATTCATCATCACTGTCTGACTCATACTCCTCAATGATAGGAGCATCAGACCAAACTTTTGATTTACTGACTGCTGTGGGTTCATTTACAGCTGGTTTAGACACAGAGTCAGGTGTTTCTACACTAGAATTTGATTCATAAGAGGCAGTATCACTGGTTTTAGCATCAGATTCACTAGTTTTAGACTATTTTGGACCATATGTAAACTTTGACTCATCTATTCCAAAATCAAATTTAGAAGGCATGTAGATTCCAGTCATTAGAGGAGGAACTGCATGCATTCCTTCAACTTTTGCAAATCTATCATTCACAGGACTATCTTCTGCATCACTAGACCGACTGTCAAACACACTTTCAAGAACTTCTTTTTCATAACTTAAGACACCTTCATGTATTTGATTTCCATACCCAAGCCCAGATTTGTCCCTAGTACTCATCTGACTATTTAGCAGTTTACTAAGGCCTTTAGAAAAACTTTGAAAATTTTCTAGTTTGGTTTTTAATTCTTTCTTTTCTTTTATAGCTTCTGCTAATAGTTTCTTATGATATGTGAGCACATTAGTTTTATCATCTAAATCAATTTTCATAAACCTAATTTTTTCTTCATAAATAAGTTGATTTTGTTGATGACAGACTAATTGAGCTTCTACCTTTTTTGTTAAAGCTTGAGTATAGGTTTGAATTTCTATACTAGCATTACCAAGTTGTTCTCTTTGTTCATCATATAATTTTTTAAGTTTAGCATATGATTCCACACATTCTTTTTAACAAGATGTTACCTTAGTGTCTGAGCCTGAATTGCTGTAAGCCATCAAAGCAAAGTTCTCTTGTTCATCCTCTGCATTCCTTCAAGAGTTACCAAGGCTTTAGGTTCCTCATGTTTTCCATGTCTCCTCCCATTGTCTTTTGCTCAATATCCAGTATTCCCTACATCTCTTCTTCTGCTTTCTTGATTTCCTTTTGATCTGCACTCTCTAGCAAAGTGTCCTGTTTTATGGCAATTGAAGCACTCAACCTTGGTCTTGTCAAAGCT